>CAJNDV010001005.1:1366-15882 GCA_905221635.1 Symbiodinium sp. CCMP2456
CTACTACTGCACGACTACTACTGCACTACTACTACTGCACTACTACTACTACTACTACTACTACTACTACTACTACTACTACTACTGCACTACTACTACTACTGCTGCTGCTACTACTGCTACTACAACTACTACTACTACTACTGCTATTGCTACTGCTGCTTCTAGTGCTACTGCTACGGCTACTACATCTACTACTACTACTGTTGCTGCTGCTACTACTACTACTACTACTACTACGACAACAACTACAACTCAACTGCAACTACAACTACAACAACAACAACAACCACTACTACGACGACGACTACTACCCTTACCACGTGCTACTACTGCTACTGCTGCTACGGCTCTTACGGCGACGACCACTGCTTCTACTACTCAAAGCTGGATGCTTCGCAGATGTGCCTTGACCGCACGTTCATCAGACATTCGTCCTTGAGATGTGCCCCCCTGTGCATGCAAGATGTGGGTGGCAGCAGTCACCAGCATGCAAAACCGTGCTTGTCTGCTGGAAGCAATACGTTGGCACAAAATTCCTGAGCATCTGTCTTCTTGTCACCAAAAGCGCGAGTCGGGGCCTCCGATGATTTTCATGGCGGCCTGGTGAAACCTGTTTTGCGTGCGAGTGCACGCTTTTATGCGCAAGGCCGAATCTCTTAAAGAACTCGACCAACATGGAGTCGGACTCCTCAGATCTGATTTCATCTGGGAGCCGGCTAGGGCAATTTTGGTCGTCTTCACCGCTTGCATCCCTATTAAAATTATCCTCCACTTCGTCGATTTCGTCGGGATTTATCCACTGCTTTTCCACTTTGTCTTTGACACGCGGATTGCAAATTAGAACGAGAGTTGATATTGTAGCATAGCCGCTTGCAAGAAGCGCGGGCTTCAAAGCAAGATCTTGCAGAAGGCTCACGCCAGTGCTTTCGAGCCACTTATGTGCATCAGCAACGCTCACATTGGCCAAAAATGACAGAATGTACAGAACGGAAAAACCAAAAAGGCTGAGCCAAATGACCCAAAACACTCGTCGCCTCCAACGCCACCAGCGAAACTGCCTGGACCTGGAAGCACGGCAATCCTACCTGCTCATACCCGTGAAACTGCTAGCTCATCCTGTGGTATTGCGGCGTGGGCCACCCTAAAAGAAGGCAGCATACCTCACTCAAAGTGCCCCATACTCTCGGCAAGAAATCGCATGTTGTGTATCCCCGCTGGATCTGGAGACGTACAGGCTTTGGGAGGCGATTGACGAGGGACCCCCAAAAAGCCAGCCCAGAGTGGACAGCACCACCGGCAACGAAAAAGCTTCTACAGGAGCCAAACCTCGTTACCCTCCTGCAGGCCGAATAAGTAATTGATGTGTGTACTTATGTAGTCTTGATCACGGCAGGTACTTAATGCAACAGTGAAGCAAAAAAGGCAGCAGCAACTGGCGAACATGAGGAAGACACGAACATACGTAACTGCCGACCACAGTATCCACACCACAAACAACGTCGCGTGCTTCTGAGAAGCCGGCACACTGGTATTGGATGTTTCTCCTAATTATAATGCGTGCTGCAGCACTCAACACACTCAAATAAGGTCTCCAAAGACAAGTGACTTCATTTTGTGTGTCCAGAAATCTCGGACCAGCATGCGCCGGCGCTGGATCAGGGCCAGCATCACCTGTGCGAGCTAAGCAAAATGTGATGGACGGCAACGGAGCTGCTTTTTTCAGCAAGATAAAGCGATTTCAGCAGTTCGGGTCGTGGATTCGTCATGCAATGCATGACGGATCCCAAAGGCCCTTGCAATCCCCCTCTCCGACCCCATGACGCCCAAAGCGCAAGAGTCTTTCAGCAGTGTGCAGCCAAAGAGCGATCAGCACATCCCCTGCACAGGCAGAAAGGAAGCCCACAACCACGGATGTAAGCAGCTTCTCCCCGAAGGTCTCCGGTGGGCTGCACTCATCATCCTCGAAACGATGGCTCAAGACAGAACCGGCAAGTCGCACCTGATTGAACCCTATGTACGCCAAGGCAAAGATCTTTTTTCTGTGGTGCCAAGAACACGACACTCCAGCCTTCTACCCGGTCTACTTATCGCTTCCCCCTAGATTATACGCCCCCTCGCCCCCCCAAATAAAAACTCAGAAAGTGGTGCTATAATACCAGGGTGTTTTTTTAGCGCTACTGCCACGTTCGAGGGATCTTTGCTCTTGGTGCTGCTCTGGTTTTTGCTCCTGCTTTTGCTCTTCCTCTGGAGAGTTTGCTCTTGCTCTTACTCCGGCTTTTGCTCCGGACGCCCTAATGCAAATGAGGCTTTCAAGGGCAGGGATGATTTCGGGAGGATTGGCTCCAAAGTGTTTTTCTTCTGGGGGGGGGGGTGTTGAATAAATGGGGGAAGGGACTAATGCACAAACGAGACAGAGTCGACTGTGGTGTACTGTAGCCGAGGACATCTCGTCTGGTCTTCTTCAGTGTTCTCTAGTAATCTGCTACACGGCCCTGCGCACCATCCTACCCGAGTCTACCCCATGGGCTGAACGCCCAGCGGCGGAGTTCGCAGCTTGGGCGGTGCTGGTGAAAAAGAGCGCATTGGTGAAGGCCGCGCTCACCTTTCCCACCCGGCTGCAGGGTTTCCAAGGCTCTGGAGGATCGCCACCCCTGAAATTCGAGGATATCCTGAGCCTTACTTACAGAATTCTGGGAGCCGCCTTACGGTCTCCATCCTTGCTCGGCTGTCGAAAGAAGTCCTGCCCCTGTTAAGGCATTTCCGGATTCCCCAAAACAGTTACCATTATGGGGTGCGGGTCGGGGCTAGTTGAACCTGTGATGGCATGGATGGCCTAACTTCATGTCCAACAGACCCTTGCAGTCCCTGACTTCGCAATCTCTGTCGACCCTGGCTGCTAGACACGCACAGCTGTATGCAAAAGAAACGTGAAAAGGCATCCTCAGATCTAGCGCAGATGCCAGCTTGAGGATGATGAGTGCATCTCTCACCTCGGACTGCAAGGATTTTCTTCTTGAAGAAAGGGCTGAGGTTGCGGGGTCACGAAACCTCGGGCTTTAATCACGCCGAAGGCACGGTGTGCGATCGAAAGAAGCTGATGAGTGTCGCGGCCAGCCAGGGGTGCATGCAAGGCATCAAGATAATCCTTGGTTAAGCACGCCCCGAAACTGACACAGCCTTGTGTGTTCGCATGTGCAAGCTGTCCAAACATCGCCCAGCATCAGGCGCCTAAGCAAATTGCCATGCAGAAACCTTTCGACAGCCAGCACCCCGTGATGATGGACGTTCCACGTCTCGGCAGCAGTAGCCACTGAGGCGGTGGTGGTGGTCCGAACAACCTCCCCATTCTGACTTCGCGTGCTCTTTCGCCTCAGCTTCTTCTCACCGCTGGACTTCATGACGGCCTTGATGCTCTCTCGGCAAGCGCCAGTCCTGCACGGCCAGCTCGGCCATAGGAAGGAGGTGGAGGGCCAGCTAGTCATTAAAGTCTACTGAGCCCTCCCTAAACCCTCTTCACAGAAGCCGTCCTGTATGCATGGATGGAGGTTATGCATCGATTCACCGCTGCAAGTCTCATATCCAGTAGCTCCGTCACGGAGTCTGCGGCCTGGACCTCAAACATGGTGCTCACCAACCAGGCGAAGCCGTCGAGTGCACTTCCTGCACAACTGCGACAGCGGCTGCAGCGGGTTTCGGGAACCTCGGAGTGCTCGGGTTCTGCAGCGGGCGCATCCTGGCGGCTCACCAGCAGCGCATTCTCCACCTCCTTCCGGGGAAGAGCGCGTTCAGCAAGGCAGTCCCGGCGCATGCCCCAGACCATCGCGATACCAAAAGAGCCAAGGAAGATGAAAGTGAGAATGGTCGCTGCAAAATGCAACCACTGGGAAGTGCCAAGGTTCTGGAGTCCTTCAACCGACAACACCAGCCCAGCAGTGGAGCATCGGAGCTCTTGTTGGATAATCTCCCACACCTCAACTGCCCGTCAGTAGCGGAAAGCTTTTTGTTTTTAGACGAGACCCTCAAGAATGATCAATAGTAAGCCCAAGCACAGCCCCGAAGATGGTCAAGTGGTTGGTGATGCAAAGGAGGGCTTCTGCTTGGGACTCGGGCAGCCTTTCGAGGCCCCTTTTGGCCCAAAGTCCCCCAGTTTCGTCCCAGAACATGCACTGAGTCAGATAGCCTTGCCGGTTTAAGGCCCGGGAGTCCACCTCGAAGCTCAGCTTCACAGGCTTCCTCAGGTTCGGCAGCTCTAGGGGCTGGCCGCTCAAATCACGGAAGTTCACGCTCACGGCACTGGAGGCCAGCATGCCGGTGTCGTTCAGAATGGCCGGCGTAGCTTTGATAACGCTTAGGGTCAGAAACACGGGCTCCGACTCATTCAGCTGCGACAGCTGCGCGGCCTGAGCCACAACCTCCGCATGGGTGTGGGTCGTTGGTTTGGGTAAACGGTCTTGGCCGTCTTAGGTTGAATGCACCCTGCCCTCCTAGAACAGCGGTTTCATTAGACAGATTGGCTGGCTCAAGTTTCACTCCCCAAGTTTGGTTTGGTACAAGAATAGGACTGAAGAGGGTTCTTACGTTCAGAGTGCTTCGGTGTGGTGCGCTGGGCGATGCACCGGGGTGAACACGACTTGAATACATGGACCACCTTTTCTCTCGAAAAGCTTGAACCGCAGAAGTACTTGGGGGACAGACTTTGGGCTGTCCTTGTGGATTTCGTCAATGAAGGGAGGGCATGCCTGCGCCTCGCGCCTATGCGCAGTGGTCAGGAATTCTGTCAATACTTATGTACTGGGGGAAAGCAGTTTTGCACTGCTCCGGGATCCTAGTTGAAGCGTTGAAGACAAAGCATTCCCGGAACGCTGCCCCGAAGGCTGCCCCTTCCGCCCGAGCCCTGAGACGAAGGGTTTTGGGCCCGAACCCGGCTCCTCGGCGGGAAGGACCAGGCTTACGCTGCCCCCGTCCAGGGTGATGTCTGCGTTGGGCTCCGGTGCAATTAACTGGAATCCTTGTTAGACGGATTTCGTGTACTCCCCCACCCAATCGCCCATGGTTTTTTTACTGATCAAGCATGGCGCTCGGTGTCTCTCTTCCACACAGCCAAGAGGGAAGCACAAGCCCTCTTGCTTTCTTTCTTTCTGCAGGGCGTAGGGGTCGATCCCTCGACCCTCAGGCCTTTGGCCTGTCTCCCTCTTGCTGTCGTTCTCGTGGGCATTCGATTACTTCAGCAAAACATTCTGGTTTGTGAGCAGCCAAGCAGGCGAATCCATTGGAGATGCATTCTAACATAATCCAACTGTTCCGAATTTCTCATTAATAATTCGCACTTCTTTGCAACATCCCCGTCACATCTCGGTCTGGCTGTCCTCGAGAACAGCGCGGTCCAGAACTGACAGGTTCTGCATGGATACCGAGGAGACTAGAATCCTTCGCAGAAGGCTTTGCTCTGCAAGCTCCAGTAGCTCCAAGAACTCCATGGAATAGGCGGCCGAGGTCGTACTGGTCCATGGAACTTCGGCGGTGGGTGTTCCTGTGGTCGGGACACATGCAGACAAGAATCCAGCCCCAACACTCTGCGCAAAACTGCAGCACATGGCCCTTTGAAGCGCTCATGGCTGGCCCTGCTCCTGACGAGGAAAGAGTTGCCGAAGTCGAGCTACTCGTCGATGTAATGCTGCGGAGTGACGTTGAGCCACTCGTCGACAGAGAGGTTGTGGTGGACGTGAGCGTGAATGTTCTAGAACTTGCGCGGCTGGTCGATGTCATGCTGCTGGAAGCCGTGGAAGACGTCAAACTGCCTGTCATCGTGGTTGTGGCGGATGTTCCAGTCCCCGTGGAAGATGTTCCAGAAGTCGAGCTACGAGTCGATGTTGAGGCTGTTCCACTTGTGGAAGAAGTGCGGGATGTCGAGCTACTTATCGACGTTGTGGATGTGGTAGACGTTCTGGTCAATGTTCTACTTGTCGAAGAGGTTCGGGAAGTCGAGCTGCTCGTCCAAGTAATGCTGCTACTGGTCCATGTTCTGGAAGTGGTGGAAGTTGAGCTACCTGTTTCAGTGCTGGAGGTGGTTGTGACCGACGTGTGCGTGCTGTCCAACCTCCACAGCACATCCTCGTAGCTGCTGGCACTATCCACCCATCCTCCGAACAAGTAAAGCTCTTTGGTGCTTGGATTCCAGGCTGCAGCAGCCGCATCACGTGCTCCTGGACCTCCTACCGTGTACTCGCTGAAGCTGTTGCTGGCGACAGAGTAGGAGAATATTGAAGACATGTAGTTGCCACCGGACCTGTATCCGCCAAAGCCTATCAGTGATCGCGTGGCTGCATCCCACACAGCAGCAGCCGCTTCTCGCTGGGTAAAGCTGCCGGATTGCACCAGCTCAGTCCAACCAGAACCACGGACATAGCTCCACAAGTCGTTGTACGTGTCATCCGACATGCTCGTGAAGGAAATGTACACATCTACGTCTCCTCCCCCGCAGCACATCAGCATAGAATTGGATGTTGCATCCCACACGGCCACAGGCTCAACTCGTGCAGCCGGAGTGCTCCCGCTGATGGTGGGAGAGCTCCATGTGTCCGAAGCAGGATCGTACTCCAACACATCCCCCAGCTTTGTCTTGTCATCTGCCTCTCCACCGAAAACAATCATGCAGTCCGAGTTGCTGTCCCAAACCGCTGCATGGCGTGCTCGCGGAGTCGTGTGCCCTGTCAACTGTGTCCAAGAGTCAGAAGCTACGTCGTAACGGAAGAGGTCGCTGAAGAGGCTGTTGGCAGTACTACTGTATGAGCTGCGAGTTCCCCCACCGAAGATGTACATCCTCCGGTTCGCAGTGTCCAGCACCGCAGTGTGCATTTGTCTGCCCGATGGCGCCGAGACAGATGACTTCAGGGTCCACGTGTTGAGGCTCACACTGTAGAAGTACATGTTGCTTGAGTAAGTCCCGGCTCCTCGGTGTTCTGGAAAACATGCAAGATTCACACGTTGTCTGTACATGTCCAATGTGATACTAGATTACTAGAAATCAATTTCGCAACAGCTCGACAAGCATGAAGAACCACATCCTTGAGCTTGCTTGGCCAGGCATCCTTCCACTTTCCCACCAAACATGAAGATACCTTGGCTCGCCTGAGCATACACCAAATCTTATTGCAAGGCAGCGAAGCAGCAGGGCCCATGCGCACTGTAGGACCCCCCGTCCCCAGCAGGCTCACTTAACCCATAAACCCGATGTCCAGAACAAGTTCGAAACCCGCTCCAGAGCGCAGCAACAACCCCCCCCCACCTCATCCCACTCCATGGTATGTCTCCCCAGGCCCGGTGGCCAAAGCTGAGGAGAGAGTTGAGTCCAGCTATTGCCTTACAGGGGGACGTTTTCAGGTCGAAGGCTCGGGGTGTAGGATTAAAGAATTGGTTTTCTCAGCTGCTGCTTGGGGGGACTGTTCCTTTTCGTCGCTTGGAAAAAGCACGTGCTCTGAACACCTTGGTAGCTGACCTGTGCAGCACAAGTGAAGCAACAACAACCGGGCCTGCAGTGGTATTCAGCATCCACAGCTTGTCCGAGAAAACGGCGGTGTTGTCGACCCAGCCTCCGAACATGTAAACACCTTCCTGATTGTCCCAAGTTGCTGCCGCTGCATACAGCGCATCTGGAACATCGTACTTGCTGAAGCTGTTGCTGGCGACAGAATAAGAGAATGCTGAAGTCAGGTAGTTGTTTCCTGAACGGTACCCACCGAAGCCTACAATTGCTCGTGTCGTTGCATCCCATGCTGCTGCAGTGCATTCTCGCTGGGTAAAGCTGCCGGATTGCACCAGCTCAGTCCAACCAGAACCACGGACGTAGCTCCACAAGTCGTTGTACGTGTCATCCCACATGCTCGTGAAGGAAATGTACACATCTACGTCTCCTTCTCCGCAGCACATCAGCATTGAATTGGATGTTGCATCCCACACGGCCACAGGCTCATCTCGCGCTACCGGAGTGCTCCCGCTGATGGTGGGAGAGCTCCATGTGTCCGAAGCTGGATCGTACTCCAACACATCCCCGAGCTTTGTCTTGTCATCTGCCTCTCCACCGAAAACAATCATGCGGTCCGAGTTGCTGTCCCAAACCGCTGCATGGCGTGCTCGCGGAGTCGTGTGCCCTGTCAACTGTGTCCAAGAGTCAGAAGCTACGTCGTAACGGAAGAGGTCGCTCAAGAGGCTGTTGGCAGTACTACTGGATGAGCTGCGAGTTCCCCCACCGAAGATGTACATCCTCCGGTTCGCAGCGTCCAGCACCGCAGTGTGCATGTGTCGACCCGATGGCGCCGAGACGGATGACTTCTTCAGGGCCCAACTGTTGAGGCTGACGCTGTAGAAGTACAAGTTGCTTGAGTAAGTCGGCGTTCCTCGGCTATGCAATGTTGCGCAAAAAAGCCTGACGAGTAATCCTTTGAAAATGAAGCCCTTGACTTCAAGAAGTCTATGCACATCCACGCATCCGGACTTCCTGCCTCCAAACAGGAAGATCCCGTTATTCACCTAGCCGGCTGCAGCCAGAACAAGTTTGTTTGCAACCCTCGGAAAAAGGGGCACCTTGACAGTGCTAGTACTCAGTAGAAGGGCGCTTCTCTCGTGTTTCCTGCGTGACAAGAGTGTTGTGTCACTGCTTTTTCTGAGGCTGGGTAAGGCGGATAGCGGCCACGATCATGACCATGCCCATCCAAAGATGCTCACTTTGTTCGTCTTGTTGCGGCTGTCGCTGTTGTGTTGCTGCTTGTTGCGGCCGACATTCTTTGGTGCTGGTAGTGTATGACTTCTGATACCAAAACAATTTCTGATTCTACCAGAAAAAGAATTTTCCAACCTGCAACGTGCCAAGACTCGATCGAGTCTTGGCAAGGACACAAAACGATTCCTCATTGGTGTGGATGTCATCATCCTCCGTGCGAGAACAAGCAGCAATCCAGCTTAAGAACACAAGCCAGGACATAATTTTGTGCAAGGCCCCACAGCACTTAATTACCAAAGCACAAACCACTGCTTGGACCGTTTCTGCGCCGTGCCAAAACTCGATTTTGGATTTTGAAATCGACACGGCCCTTCGCGGCGCATTGGCACCACGTCAACAGCGACGACGACAACAGACACCACAACAACAACAGCAGCAGCAGCAGCAGGAGGCCCAGCTCCGTGCAGTGATGTGACGTGACGGAAAGTGTGGTGGACAGCTTGACCTGCTTGCCTGCTTTGCCCCTGGTGTGCCTCGTCCCACACCAGCGAGTGCCTCTCCAATGCCGGCGGCCACAGGGAAGAAAGCTGTGTCCATGTGTAAAACCCTGTCAGGGGCTGGTGAAGGCGGAGTCTTTGGGAGGGCACTTGGGCAAAGGGCAGTAGGTCACTGCTTTGCATCCCTCATACTGGCCTTCTTCTGCATCCATCCGCCAGAGCTCGTCAGAGTAGCTGCCCGCTTCTTTGTTCCAGCCTCCGAACACGTAGAAGTCTCCAGCAGTGGGGTTCCACACTGCCGCGCCGCAGTCCTGTGCTCCTGGAAAATCATACTCGCTGAAGCTGTTGCTGGCTGCAGAATAGGAGAATATTGAAGATAGGTAGTTGCCACTCGACCCATACCAGTACCCACCAAAGCCTACGAGTGATCGTGCGGCTGCATCCCAAGCAGCTGCAACTGCATATCGTTGGGTAAAGCTGCCAGATTGCACCAGCTCAGTCCAACCAGAGCCACGGACATAGCTCCGTAAGTCGTTGTAGGCGCTGGCGGTGCTGTCTGTGAAGGGACTGTACACATCTACGTCTCCTTCTCCGCAGCACATCAGCATTGAATTGGATGTTGCATCCCACACGGCCACAGGCTCAACTCGCGCTACCGGAGCGCTCCCGCTGATGGTGGGAGAGCTCCATGTGTCCGAAGCAGGATCGTATTCCAACACATCCCCCAGCTTTGTCTTGTCATCTGCCTCTCCACTGAAAACAATCATGCGGTCCAAGTTGCTGTCCCAAACCGCTGCATGGCGTGCTCGAGGAGTTGTGTGCCCTGTCAACTGTGTCCAAGAGTCAGAGGCCAAATCGTAACGGAAGAGGTCGCTCAAGAGGCTGTTGGCAGTACTACTGGATGAGCCGCGAGTTCCCCCGCCGAAGATGTACATCCTCCGGCACAGCGGTGTGCATGTGTCGGCCCGATGGCGCCGAGACAGATGACTTCAGGGTCCACGTGTTCAGGCTGACGCTGTAGAAGTACAAGTTGCTTGTGTACGTCCCGTCGCGGCCGCCGAACATTAAGATCCCTTCATCTACCTGGCAGTGCTAAAGACTAAGGACAGCTGTATGTCTCGAAACGAGTTCTTCGGAGAAGCGATCTTGTGCTGAATGACGTACGCTCCTACTAGCAAAGACTGGGTGGGCGCATCTACGACAAGGACATCTTATGCAGACGGGTGGGAGAGTGTGTGTGGTCATGTATGCCTGCACAAGAAATCTAAAAGCAATCCTCAAACTCCGAAACCTCCAGGCGAGTGGTGCAAAGTCTAGGCCTTTGCAGAATCCCAAATACCGTACATTTGAAGGGAGGCCTCATCAAAGACCAGCGTTGGTCTGCCGAGGGCGGGCGGTCCACTTGGAGGTGCGAGTAGAAACCAAGAGCCTCTCAGTGCGTTGTAACTTAATGACTGCTGAAGTGCAACACTGTTGGTGCTTGGGTCAGGGGATCTACCAGCGTGGCCGTTGGTTTAGCATCCTTGCTGGCAAAGCTTGGGTTCTAGCTTCCGCTGCATACTGTACACATGAGCTGCAAGTGCATGCTGTTCTTCACAGTTCATCCCTTGGCGCCTGCAGTGGTATTCAGCCTCCACAGCTTGTCCGAGTAGGCACCCGTGTTTTCGGCCCAACCTCCGAACATGTAGAAATCACCTGCCCGTGAGTCCCAAGCTGCCGCCGCTCCATCCGTTGCATCTGGAACATCATACTCGCTGAAGCTGTTGCTGGCTGCAGAATAGGAGAATACTGAAGATAGGTAGTTGCCACCCGACCTGTACCCACCAAAGCCTACAATTGCTCGTGTAGTTGCATCCCATGCAGCTGCAGTACACTCTCGCTGGGTAAAGCTGCCCGATGACACCAGCTCAGTCCAACCAGAGCCACGGACATAGCTCCACAAGTCGTTGTAGGCGCTGGCGGTGCTGTCTGTGAAGGGACTGTACACATCTACGTCTCCTTCTCCGCAGCACATCAGCATTGAATTGGATGTTGCATCCCACACGGCCACAGGCTCAACTCGCGCTACCGGAGTGCTCCCGCTGATGGTGGGAGAGCTCCATGTGTCCGAAACAGGATCGTACTCCAACACATCCCCCAGCTTTGTCTTGTCATCTGCCTCTCCACCGAAGACAATCATGCGGTCCGAGTTGCTGTCCCAAACCGCTGCATGGCGTGCTCGAGGAGTTGTGTGCCCTGTCAACTGTGTCCAAGAGTCAGAGGCCAAATCGTAACGGAAGAGGTCGCTCAAGAGGCTGTTGGCAGTACTACTGGATGAGCTGCGAGTTCCCCCACCGAAGATGTACATCCTCCGGTTCGTGGCGTCCAGCACCGCAGTGTGCATGTGTCGGCCCGGTGGCACCGCGACAGATGACTTCAGGGTCCATGCGTTCAAGGTGATGCTGTAGAAGTACAACTTACTCGAGTAAGTCGGCGTTCCTCAGTCTAACTTGGAAAGCTTCTGTAAGTCAAAACTCTGCCGCTTCTTTCTGGAAGGTTGATGCTTACGGGCTGCTTTCGAACGTAGCTCTGTCTTGTTTCGGGTTGACGAATTCGGGCGGGAGTTGCCAAGTGCCAACGCGAGTCCATAGCCCTGGCCGCCAAAGAGGAAAATCCCCTGGCTCACCTTCGAACTTTGGCTTGTGTTGTAGCCCCAACACAGTCCTCTTGATACGGACACAACACAAGGATAAAAGAGAGAAGACCAATCTCAAGCTTGCGCCTCTGATGGACTGCACCGACCCTGAGTGCCCTGAATCGGTAAAGTATCGAAAAGGAAGCCATGAACCACTTTAGTACTCGCAGGAGCCTCCTCGAAGATGAGCGTGTGCCTTTGAAGAGCCGGTGGCCAAAGTCGGGAGAGGTGTGTCCAATCAATGCCTTCAGGAGGATTCAACTGGCGAGGGGTGATTGGCTTCGAGTTCTGAGGCTCGTTTTCTCAGTTGCCAGTCTCAAGACGAGGGGATGCTCGAGCATAGAGCTGCTGACCTGCTTGGTCCTAGACCATTGTGAAAATGTCATGGTGCAACACCATGATGCCTTCGCAGCAGAAACGTGTACTACCGAACATGCACGCCGCAAACCAGGCAATTGTGCAGAGGACTGTCTGATAATTTTAGCAGCAATTACGAAGATTCCATCGGAACATATTACCCTACTTTAGACTGCAGATGCAAGCTGAAGCTTGCACATTGGCGGGATCCAACTGTGACTGTAAGGGGTCGAAGAAGCAGAAGGAACTTTCATCAGAATATGCAGCGAAACAACGAACACATCCAGGCATGTGAAGGGTCAGCACAATTAATTGCGTCCCTTTGTTGCCTTGTGCTGCATCCATCCTCCAAAGCTCGTCAGAGTAGCCGCCTGCTTGTGCATCCCATCCGCCAAAAAAGTAGAAGTCCCCAGCGGCAGGATTCCACACTGCCCTGCCGCAGTCCTGCGCTCCTGGAACATCATACTCACTGAAGCTGCTGGTGGCGACAGAGTAGGAGAATATTGAAGATAGGTAGTTGCCACTCGACCCATACCAGTACCCACCAAAGCCTACGAGTGATCGTGCGGCTGCATCCCAAGCAGCTGCAACTGCATATCGTTGGGTAAAGCTGCCCGATTGCACCAGCTCAGTCCAACCAGAGCCACGGACGTAGCTCCACAAGTCGTTGTAGGCGCTGGCGGTGCTGTCTGTGAAGGGACTGTACACATCTACGTCTCCTTCCCCACAGCACATCAGCATTGAATTGGATGTTGCATCCCACACGGCCACAGGCTCAACTCGCGCTACCGGAGCGCTCCCGCTGATGGTGGGAGAGCTCCATGTGTCCGAAGCAGGATCGTACTCCAACACATCCCCCAGCTTTGTCTTGTCATCTGCCTCTCCACTGAAAACAATCATGCGGTCCGAGTTGCTGTCCCAAACCGCTGCATGGCGTGCTCGAGGAGTTGTGTGCCCTGTCAACTGTGTCCAAGAGTCAGAGGCCAAATCGTAACGGAAGAGGTCGCTGAAGAGGCTGTTGGCAGTACTACTGGATGAGCCGCGAGTTCCCCCACCGAAGATGTACATCCTCCGGTTCGCGGAGTCCAGCACAGCGGTGTGCATGTGTCGGCCCGATGGCGCCGAGACAGATGACTTCAGGGTCCAGGTGTTGAGGGCGACGCTGTAGAAGTACAAGTTGCTTGTGTACGTCCCGGATCCTAGGCGGTGTTTCGAAATCATGGAACAGCCACAGGTTGTCTGTAAGTACATGTGATTCATGTGATAATCAACTTGTAACAGCTTGAAAAACATGAAGAACCACATCCTTGAGCTTGCTTGGACAAGCATCCTTCCACTCTCCCACCAAACATGAAGATACCTTGGCTCGCCTGGGCATACATCAGATCTAGTGAGAAGCGAAGAAGAATATCATTACCCTAACTGTAAAGCTGCACAATGCGGGGCCCTAAACCGGTAAGCCAGCGCCGAGGTCATTTTTGCACTCACAACAAGCCCCTCAGTTACAAATCTCTGGACTCAATGCCCGGCCGAAAGCCGAAGTGTATCTTTGAAGCGCAAACTCGAAATCTTCTTCCTGCCTCATCCCACTCTGTGGTTGGTCTGCCCGCAGACCCGGTGGCCAAAGCTGAGGCGAGAGTTGCGACCAGCTGTTGCCTCCCAGGTCTATAAAAAAGTCTGTGACTCCTTCAGCAGATCCACAGGAAAGTCGTGGAATCGAAGGGAGAAGCTGAAACTCGAATCGACGCTGCATGCGAACCGTCCGTCCGAAACACCGAGACGAACAGAGATCGAACTGAAACCGGTTCAGTCGAACAGCGACAAGCCTGCTTACACCGGCTGGGTCTTTAGGAACAGTGAACTGGTCAACGTCATCCCTGCCTGTCGCCACTGAAAAGATTGCAAAAATGTGTGCCGCCCAGCTCGACATCTTCGGCAACATCGGCCTATGATGGAGCCAGAACTGATGACCCGAACTTAATGTTGCTATTATCAATTGTGCTATGATTGCTTTCTATTGCCATTATTACTAAGTATTTGTGTGCCTTGAAGCATTGCGCTGATCAGCTACGTGCAACACGACTCTAAAAATTCTCGAGGGCACCTGGCTGACTGAACATGTTCGGCACCGCAGGTAGCATCACTCACTAAGCAAAGGGGCAACACAACACACTTCGGACAGCCATGCATTCACCTGGCTCTCACCCACCACCCACCCCTATCTCTGTCGCTCTCCACGTGGTGCAACTTTTCTGCTCGGGCCACCTGC
>CAJNDV010001007.1:2619-12729 GCA_905221635.1 Symbiodinium sp. CCMP2456
GATTTTCCGTGTCTATTGGCTGGTCGCACCAAGTCATGTGCTTGGCACTCACTATGCAGAGATGGCAGGCCCCTGCGCACGGCTGTTGCCAAGTGGCGGGCTTGTCTGAACTCGCCGGTGCATTGCACTCCATGCCAAGGCACCGGACTACACAAGACTGGCTCGAGCAATCGAATTAGCATAAAGGTTCACCTCGAGGGACTGCCAGTTCACATGGCGTTCTCAGAGGCTGCAGTGGTGGCCTCGGACTCTCCGTAGTCGCCGCTGGTCTTGCCCTGCAAAGCTCAGACTTCCAGCCACTCAACCCTGACAGCCGACATATACCGTTGCCCTACCGGCTTGCCGAAAGACAAATGGTGCAGAATCTCCACATGCCCTGAACACATTCAAAAGCTTCCTAGGTATGTCGCAAAGCAATCTTCGACTCGAAAGAGAACCGAAGGATCCGCNNGGTCCGTGGAACATTCCACCCATCTCGGACCAGTAGTAGCAGGGGCTCAGCAGCGCCCAAAACATCACATAGCCCGCATGGACCTGTCTAACGAAGGAGCCCAGCCCAAGGGCCCTGAGTAGCGATTCATAAGAGTCTAGGTTGAACAGTGTCCACGAACAGAAGAGGGCCCTGAACCCCAAGACGAACAGCAGCCTTGAACTTCGACCCTGCCTGGAAAGGCAGCAGGGCATCCTGGATCGGCTTGTAGAAGCAGAAGCCTGCAATCCTGGGCCCCAGACAGATTTGTACTGCTCACGCTCTACAATAGTCTTGATCATCCTGATCCGTATACTTTGGGGAGACGCGATTCTACATGGCAGACTTGAACAATCAATCCTCTTGAGAGATGGAGAAGGCCTCGTCTGGGAGATTGCATAACGGTCAATCTCTCGGAATGAACCGCCTCATCAGACGGCCCCCAGTGCGTTCCGTACAAGAATGCCTGCCGCCAAGGCTCACTGCCCCGAGGTTTCCACCGGCACCCACGAGCGCGGACACCACTGCGAGCTGCTTCCTGATGTGTGCATGTCGCCACCCTCCTAGAAAGAACTACTTCTACGAAAATGAGTTGCTGCCAAACCCTAAACCCTAAAACATGACCGTAGGTGGCAACTACAATCGTCCACTGATCCAAGCTTCCTGTTCATGAAGGGCACGATGCCGTAGGAGGTGCCCTCAGAGGCTACCAGTCGGGAAGGCTTATCCCACGACGAATCTGCTCTGCTATGTTTTATCTTATCGTGTCTTATGATATGATTCTATTAATGTTGTAGGTTATGTTACTTTTTTCTTCTTACTTACAACATACTTCACGGTTTGCTGAGCGGGGCCCGCCTCAGCCATCTGCACAAAGAGCGAGAAGCAAACCAAGACTGCCAAGGCCACGTACCAAGGCTGCGAATTGTCCACCTGAAGATCATCATCACCATCATCTTCGTCATCATCATCATCATTATCATCATCATGATCTGCTTTCTGGCAGGAAAAGCGCCCAAGTTTTGTCTTGGGCCAGGCCTTTCCGAAGCTGAACAGGAAGATAGCTTCGAAGAAGAGTGCCAGGAACTGAGCCCAAATGCCTTGCCCCGTCGAAAGGACCGCAGCTTCTGCTTCTGCACTCAAGAAGCACCGAGCCCTAACATGTGTTTAAATGGGTCCGAGATGCGGCCGCGGAAGCCGAAATACTTGAAGCAAATATCGCTGCTGATGCCTCCAAAGCAACAGCACTAGCTTAACAGTCGCACATGACTTGAGTACGGCCTCCCAGAGATCTTGCGAAGAGGTTCATCAAGCCGAAAGCACCCGCCAGGGCGCTGGCATCACCTGTCGCCCAGGTTTCGACACTCGAGTCTATGTCAGCGCGCCTCGTGTATCGGCAACGAACTTGTCTCATCTGGATTCCAAACTACTGTCCAGACAGCACGCACCTGCATCCATCTGGAAGTACGTCCGAAAATGCGTAGCCAACTGATTGTTCATTGCGAGTTCCTCACGCGTGGCAAATTTGTAACGACAAGGAGCCAATGTGTGATCGGTGTAGAACATTAACTTAAGGATGGGCCTCAAGCTCAAGCACTTTTTCGAATTCTTAACACACACGCAAAACCACTCTTAACCCCACAAGGTCGCAAGGGTGTGTTCCCGTTTTCCATGCTCGAACAAAGGTGTGAAACCTTGCACTAAGGATTTCTATGCGCCTACAATTGCACAAATGCGTTCCGAAACCTTAAACTGAGCTGACGGGGATCTGTGCCGAAACACGCGGAATATTGGAAGATCATGACCACGACGCGAAGGTCGCGCAGCACCTCGACGTAGTCCCACATCGAAGGTTTCTGTGTCTTGCCGGTCACGGTCGGATCGTAGTTGCGTGCCGTAGGCATATCCCAGCACCTTGGCTAATTGGCCGGAGAACGGATGCTTTTGTTCAGCCAAGTTTATCGAAAAACTTCGGCTCAAGCCAGGCAAATCATATCTGAAAAATCGGCCAGGGGTCAAGAGCTTCATACAGATGGCGCAAAGCACGAACATGACCGCTGGCACCACCATGGAGACACGCCAAGCGACATTCGGCTCCAGCCCGGAGGCGACCATAGGGTTGAAAAGTACTGACATCATAAAAATCCTCAGCCACTTCTAGATAGTGGGAGTTCTCTAAAATAAGGGTCCCTTTTGAAGACTAATACAGCACCCATATGGGACCCTAAGTTGGAAAACTACGATATATCATATATTAAGTATCACAACCAATGTCCACATTCAAGAACAATGTGCAAAGCACTTCGTGAAGCGCATGCAAGCTGCTGGGTCACGCCGCCTCCAAGGTTGCCCCAACCGGCCGCAGTGGCGTTGGCCGTGCCAACAACCTGCAATTATAAAAAGCCCGGTTTACAAGCTCCTTGGGGCCTGAAACATTCAAAAGAAGGAGAACAAGTTCATATGAAACAAGCTCGGGCAACATTGGGGGCAAACATAAGCGAGCACCAGAACTGATTGGTCACGAAAGTGGCGCCAGCGCAGCCTACCGGGACAAGGAAGGCAGGCGAAGGAAGGGGAGGGCAGGAGTATCACTTAGGGTAATGTAGGGCCTTAATAATTAGAATAGAGTTTTGGGGGTTCCTTATATATTATAGTATTTACATAGTATAATGTACCCCCAAACCCTATTCTAATTAGTAAGTCCTCTATATTATAGTCATCCATGTCGAAGGATGGAACTAGAACACCGATACTGCTAGTCCTGACCACGATTCTCTCGCCATCCCCCCAGCCCCTCCTAAGATAATATTACCATGAAAATACTATGTTGTTGCTACTATTGCTGTAATATACTATAGTCACTCCACTCCGGTGAGCCTATGAAGAAGCGGATCAGCGTGTAGTTCCAGGGAGCCGTAATCGCGGCTGCCATGGCCACCCAGAAGGCTCCGAAGGACATCAAGCCACACTGAACGTTCACCTCAGGCAATGGCGGCACTTAGGGGTGCTGACCACTTTGTAATAACTAGCAGATCAATTAGCAGGTTCTGGAAGTGGGTCTTCTTGCCAAGTCACGGGGCCAAAGCGCTCCAGGAGCGTCCCCAACGCTACCCTCACGAAGATGGTCGAGGCGACCGAGGCCACGCCCGCGTTCGCAATCACCTCTCTTCTCCAATACCCGGGCTTAAAAAAATTCAAGCTTTCTATCATAGACCCAATATATAAGCCGAAAACTTAAAGTGCTGCCATTGGCTGAACAGGTCACCGACTTGCACTCCGTGCCTGGGGTGCACACGCACTTTGCGAGCACCTGGGGCCTGTACTTCTCCTTCTGCTCAGCGGTTGCCACATCGGCGGGGACATCTTTGCAATCGATCGGCTTGCCGTCCTCCTTGAGGACCCCATACTGGCAATAGCTCAGCCCACTCTTCAAGTTCTTGAACTTCAAGTAGGCTGGTCGTGTTGGGAAGTCTGTGGGAGGGAAGAGCTGGTTCTCGCATGTCCCCATGCTGGTCGCAACTTCGAGGCCCAAAGGCGCCAAGGCAAACCAGCCTCGGCGGCTGAGACAGTGCAAAACTAGGAGTTCAGATATCAGTGTACATGTCGAAACGAGCTAAACTCGAAAGTCACAAGATTGCAGAGTCGTTCTTACGAAGCAGCCCAGGAAGGCAAGGAAGAAAGATATTGTGCTAGCCCAGAACGCGCGCATGTGAGGATTCTGCTGCACAGTGCCACAGACTCTCAGTAGCGGCAGCTCTGTGGCCTTCTTGCTGGAGTCAACTGCCAACTTGTACTCCGCCATGGTTCTACAAAGCGGGATGACACGCGCTGTCCTGGAGGCTATAGCTCGAGCACCACAAGAACTGTGAGCAGAAGTTCGTCCGTATGCATATTATACTATGATTCTACGAAGGAACCCCCAAAATAGACAAGGTAATTATGAAGGCCACAGAAGTAGGTTGGGCGTAGCGACCAGGATGCGGATCCTGTTTCCACTGCTCCAGGACTCGCGATCCCCCGATCCCCGACTCCCAGATGAACCCATGCAACGGCTTAGGGTTTAGGGTTTAGGGTTTAGGGTTTGAGATGGACAGGCTGAGCCAACGATTCTCCAACCTTGGGGCCGAACTTCGGCCGCTACAAAACGGAAGCAAATTGCCAATGATTCGGTATGATGGAATTCTGATCATCGTGATCATCACCACCTGAATCATCCTCGACCTCAGCAAGCCTTACCATCGTCATCGTGTACATCACCAGCTGCAGCATCAGCATAAGCATCGTCACTATCACCATGAACACCACCGCTGTCAGCGTCGGAACCGACATCATCACAATGGAGACGCGACCACCTGCAGAACAGTACATGCAAACAGCTTTCCGGAAGCAGGAATCCTTACCAATGCTGGCATCATGGTTTTGACCGCCATTATGCTATCTGTAAACGCCTCACCCCCAACCCCAAACCCTAAACTCCAAATCCTGAAGCCTAAACCCAGCCCCAAGGAACCTGGAGGTGTCCGTATAAGCGAGATCCGCCCGAAGAAGGGCCCAGTCTCCACGTGGGTCCCTGCTCGGTGCGGGGTTCGGGTTTAGGACCGCCAAGCCCGCAACCCAAATTCTGAACCCTCAATCCTAAGCACAAAATCCCAAACTCGAAACCCTAAATCCCAAACTCTAAACGCTAAACCCGAAATCCCAACCAAACTCTAAACCCTGAATCCCGAAACCTCAGATCGTAAACCCTGCAGAGGGTCTGTGGGAAGCCTGTGCTTCGACTCAAAGGTGCAGAAATCACGGGGACGAAGGGTTTCAGGGTTAGGGGGTTTAAGGGTTAAGGGTTTAGGGGGTTTCAGGGTTTAGGGTTTAGATTCTTTCAGGGCTTCGGGTTTAGATTCTTTCATGAGGATTGTGGGGTTTAGGGTTTAGGGGTGTCCGACCTATCTGTCACGAAAAGAAAACGTAAGCATACTCGACCATACGCTGCAATGTCACCGGCAATGACACTCTGGGCCTTGCGAAGATCCGTTTCACCCCTATGTCAATACCAGGCCTATGTGATCGAACTTGGCCTTGCAACAGCCCCGCGCTCGTGCTGAATCGCAAACCTTTGCAAACCCTAGAGCCTTCACCATTTATCTCCGAAGTTCCTCCGGGTTCGGACACACCGGAATGCTAAAGCCTAAACCCTAAATGGCCCCAAATCCTAAATCCTAAAACCCTAAACCCTAAATTTCAAACCCTAAATCCTAAACCCTGGAACCCTAAATCCGAAACCCTAAAACCTAAATCCTAAATCCTAAACCCTAAATCCTACAATCCTAATTCCTAAATCCTAAACCCTAAACCCTAAAACCCTGAATCCGCAACCCTAAAACCCTAAATCCTAAATCCTAAAACCCTAAACCCTAAATTTCAAATCCTAAATGCTAAAACCCTAAAACCTAAACCCTAAATCCTAAACCCTAAATCCTACAATCCTAATTCCTAAATCCTAAATCCTAAATGCGACAATCCTAATTCCTGAAACCCCCCCCCAAGGGCGGTGCCTACATCGCTGCATCCGGGCGGGGGCTCCTCCAAGAGGTGACCGGTCTTCGGGCCCCACTCGGGCATCCTGGGAACTCATGAGATAACATATATTAGTATGATACTATAGTATATTATACATATCCCTTATAGTATACTATAGTATACGATAGTATACGATAGTAATCTATACTATACTATACGATACTATACTATATTTTACTATATTTCACTGCATTCTACTGTATTAGACTATATTATACTATACAATATTATTGTATATTGTAGCATCCTGGAAACTGGAGGACACTTAGGAGCTGAAGGGAGAGGTTTTAGGGTGTAGCGCGTGGGAGTTTAAAGTTAAGGGTTTAGGGCCGAGGTTTGTGCAGGGCCCTAAACCCTAAACCCTAAACCGGGGCCTTGACCCCCAAAAACGGAACAAAAGTCAAACTCTTGCACGCTCTAACAAGAGTCCAGGCGTCTTGGCCTGGCCAGGGCTTCGAGTTTGAGAGAGCTTTCAGCTTGTGAGAAGTCTGAGCAATCGACTAGTTCGAAAAACCGTTGCAATGTTATGTTGTGTTCTGTTTCACTATAGTGTACTATGTTCTATTGTGATATGTTATATTATGTTTGAGTGTATTTAGTTATACGATACTATATTATATTATCTCATGGTACATACTATTATTCTTAAAGTATATTGGATTGTCTTGCAGTAAAGCATACTTTTAAACTATATGATCAATATACTGTGCTGTACTATACTTTACCATATTATACTATATCATATTGTATTAAGTTATGTTAGATCGGTTCATTTTGTACTGTGTTTTATTGTTGTAGGTTATACTGTAGAAATATATTCTGTGTTACATTATGCTATGTTGTAATCTTAAAATACTTTCATATCACGACATTAATAGATCACAACGTGCTACAGTCCATGCTCGTCTATTCTGTTACATGGAAATTATGTGAACTCAAAAGTGATACACTGCGTGTCATATTGCAATATATCATATTTTATTATAATATGTTACACTCTAATACATAATGCTATATTTTATCGTACTATATCGTATGAAAATACATCATACCTATTGTATGAGACTTTACTGTTCTATACCAATTATGTTAAACTATACTGTACTATTTCATCTCGTGAGATAACAGACTATTGTCTACTGTGTGATAATACAGCAATAGATATGATGATGTATTATACTATGTTATGTAATACTTTTGTCATATGACATGAAAACCAGTTATGCTATATCAGGAGATGTTATATTACTTATATTAAAAAAATATCATAGATAGATTTATGGATAGATAGATACGAGGGTGACGTCCGAGGCTCGAAAACCAGTCCAGCGAGGCCCCAGAGGTGAGCCACTGAACCAGGCCCCACTGCTGCTCATCCTGTTTGAGATGTCGCGTACTTAAAGGATCATGGGACTTAGTAACGTAGGTTCTCAGCCAGGTAGCTACGTATACTTATAGTTACGTATAACCTCGAGTAAGGTACCTAACATTTTATTTACTAAGTACCAGGACCCTCCGAGATCCTCCGAGTACGTGTGCATGCCAATTGAGTTTGCATGCCTCATGCATATGCTTCCAGACATGCTCACGGTAAATACCGATAAAGACAGGGAGGGAGGGCAGGAGGGAGGGAGGAAGGGAGCGAGGGAGAGAGGGAGGGACAGCGGGGGGGAGGGAACGCAGGAGGGGGAGAGAGCAGCAAAATTGCCCATGTACACATGTGTGTGTGTGTGCATGTGTGTGTGAGTATGTGTGTGTTTGTCTGTGTCTGTGTCTGTGTCTGTGTCTGTGTCTGTGTCTGTGTCTGTGTCTGTGTCTGTGTGTGTGTGTGTTGTTGCGTATGTACGTATGTATGCATGCATGCATGCATGCATGTATGTACTGTAGATCTGTATAGACAGATACGTACATAGGTAGGCAGGCAGGCAGGCAGGCAAGCAGGTGGATAGATAGGTAGATAGATAGATCGATGGATCCATGAATTTAGATCTGCCGTTTATGTATTTACGTATCCAAGGCAATATGTAAATATGTACATGCATCCATACATCCATCTGTGAGAGAAAGAGGGAGAAGAGAGAGAGATAGGGCTTCTCGTACGTATGCGGAGTTGGCCCTTGCTGGAACGGTTTCATCTTCGAGTTCTTACCAAAGCTTCATTTCTTGAGTGCGGCGTTTGCAAGGGTTGCGATTCTCTAGGCCAAACACCTGCAGTAGAATTAACCTCATTGTAAGAATCACAAGAAACGAAGTCCAGCCTCCCAGACAGGCCCACAGACAACTTAACTTGAGAGTTGTAAGGGGCATGCCTATACGCAATAGACATCTCTGGTCACAACCACATTATCACTGGAAATCCCATGGCAGTGGCCAATTTCGAAGAGTCCTGGGTCCGGCCGGCTGCCAAGTTATTATTCATGTACCCAGCGACGACCTGCCGGCAAGAGAGCCTTTGCTAACACTACCCTGTGGAACAGCCACCGAAAACCGACTCTCCATGAGCAGAAGCATGCTTTCAGGTCCCAAATTTACCCGCAGCACTCTCAGCACCTCCAGGACAAGCTCGTTTCTCCTCGGTCTCCGAGAAACTTGGGAACAAGGCCTATGCAATCGTCTTTAGGCTATGAAGAAGCTCTATGATCAGCTGTCCGAGTAGCGTACTCACCTCCCTTGAGAAACATGCCACTGCAAAAAGAAGCAAGCGTGCGTGGTGTTACATACCAACAGTACGCATTGAATGGCCCCACTTCTCTGTCGACTATGCGGCAAGATACCTGGCAAGCAAGTCTTTATCATCTACTGCATGTGTACTATATACACACACACACTACACAAGGCGTGCTTATATCATATATACACATGTGTGTATGTGTATATATATATATATACTTTTTGTTGTTTACATAGACGGACAGACAGACAGACAAACAGATAGATAGGTAGATAGACAGGTAGATAGATAAGTAGACAGATAGACAGATAGACAGACAGTTAGATAGATAGATGTGTAGATAGATAGATACATAGATAGGTAGAAAGATAGATAGAGAGATAGATAGATAGACAGATAGATAGATAGACAGATAGATAGATAGATAGATGTCTGTATACACATATACTATACGTGTATACATGTATACACAGACATACATACATACATACATACATACATACATATATACATACATACTCTCCATATATGTATATATATATATATATTTTTATATTTATATGCATGTGTATATACATAATATATATATATATGTATACACACACGTGTACATACATACCATGCGATGCTAGGCTTTCCATGCCATGCCACGAAACACCGGACCAGACACACATGCACACATGAACGTTTTTACCTAGGCTCTCATCAGTGCATCCGCATATACCCACATACCCCCCTTCCCCCCCCCACACACGCACACACGCACACACACACACACACACCTGCCATTACATATGACATAATCACGTATACATGCACACACTCACACATACGTATCTAGGCGCACAAACTCCTTTTTGCATGCATGCGCACATGCATACATGCGTACATGCATACATCTGTACAATCATACATCCACATGCATACATCCATACATCCATACATCCATCCGTCCATCTATACATACACACAGCACGTAGGTTCATTCATGCATGCATACATGCATATATACTTCCATACGGACATATTTAAGCGCCTACATACCTACATGCTTACCGACCCTGCCATCCCTGCCGACCTGCCTACATAACTACCTACCTACGTACACACGTACATACAAACATAGATACATACGTACATATTTACATACACGGTCGTTACTTCGTTCGTTCGTCCGGTTGGTAGGTTGGCAGGCAGGCAGGCAGGCAGGCAGGCAGGCAGGCAGGCAGGCAGGCAGGCAGGCTGGTTTGTTAAGTGGCTAGTTGGGTTAGTTGCTTGGGTACCTAAGGCTAGAGGTAGGTAGGTAGGTAGGTAGGTAGGTAGGTAGGTAGGTAGGTAGGTAGGTAGGTAGGTAGGTTAGTTAGGTAGGTAGGTTAGTTAGGTAGGTAAGTAGGTA
>CAJNDV010001008.1:0-11575 GCA_905221635.1 Symbiodinium sp. CCMP2456
GCCTCTGACGGTGCTTTTGCTGCAATTCTTGGCGATGGATCCGTCGTGACCTGGGGTAGTGCTGCCTTTGGTGGTGACAGTAGTGCCGTGCAGGATCAGCTGAAGAACGTGCAGCAGATCCAAGCCTCTGACGGTGCTTTTGCTGCCATTCTTGGCGATGGATCCGTCGTGACCTGGGGTAGTGCTGCCTTTGGTGGTGACAGTAGTGCCTTGCAGGATCAGCTCAATAACGTGTAACAGATCCAGGCCTCTGGCTGTGCTTTTGCTGCAAATCCGTCGTGACCGGGGGTAGTGCTGCCAATGGTGCTGACAGTAGCGCTGTGCAGGATCTTCTGAGACCGATGTAGAAGGTCTCAGCAGCGGTGCAGAACAAGACTCGCACGGCATTTGCAAAAATATGTTGTCGAAGCGCTGACGACAGACCAGTAACATTCGTGCTCGTTCGGGGGACCGTACTTCAAACCCCACTTTCCGTTTCCAAGGCTTAACGTGCGTAAGGCCTCCCTAAACCCTACCTGGACCCCAAAAGTATGTAAAAGAATAGCCTTTTACAGGTTTTGGGCCATTGTTGTGTCTACTTTGGGCAGAGTAGGTCCTTACCACGACAGGTTTTAAGTGCACACTGACAAGCTTTCCAGCCACAACGACAAGCCTTTTTCTTACAGTGACAAGGGTTTAGGGCGGCCACCATTTTGGCAAACTTTAACAATCAAGTCTACCAAAATGGCGATTCCCCCGCTTCTTTGCGGAGAGGGGGCACGCACTGGAATCACCGTGTTGCCATTTTCCGAGCCAAAATCTTCCAAAATGGTGATTCCCCCGCGGGTGGTGGTGGAGAGAGGGGGCACGCGCGGGAATCACCATTTTGTGATTCCCCCGCTTAAAGGGGGCACGCGCAGGAATCACCATTTTGCCATTTTCAGAGCCTAAATCCTGACCTGCATAATATGTATCTTCCCTGGCTCCAGTCCTTTCTTTTCCCTCCCTCTCTCTCTCACTCTCTGGTTGTTGTTTTTTCTACCTCTTTCCCTTACCCTGCTCCCGCTGCCTCTCTCTCTCTCTCTCTCCCTGAGCTGTGCAACGGTCCTTCTGTTAGTGGCGATGGACTACTGAACAGACAGCCCTCGACCCTAAACCCTAAACCCTAAACTTGCATATCTGGGTTGAGAGCGCGAAACCGCTAAGGAGGTAACAGAGAGATCCACAGTCGTGACTCATTGTGACATTGAACTCCCCAAACCTACTTTCGATGATGGCTCCCATAACATTATAGCTCTATATATATATATGCTGTATATATATATATATATATACAGTTAGATTACACTTGTGTATTTTTTATACTTACAAGAAGAACTTGCAGGATATGGTCACAATCCCTAGGCTCGGATTGGGGGGTGCAGTGTCCAAGGTTGCGGGAGGTGTTTGGGCTTCTCTTCGGGATGGTGCTCAGGGTTCACGCCTACAGAACTCCTGACACCACCGAACTATCTCAGAAACCTTAAACCCTGAACCCTAAATCCAAAACCCAAAAACCTAAACTCTAAACCCGTATTATGGATGTGTTGGTGGCAGCATGCGGTTCAGCGTTCAAGCAGACTGGCCCCAGACCTCCCAAAATCCTTCACTTCTGTGTTTAGGGTTTAGGTTCCAACTTAGATCATTACTGGGATCCCATTGTAGTTTCAGGTATATTCCCTCATTAATATAACCAAAATCAAATTTGGTATCCTGCGATAAGGTAAGGTGTATTCCTTAAGTGTGGGATCTTGGAAGGTTTTGTGTCTTGTTGCTGGCAATAAAGGGGTCGGAATCTTGGAAGGTTTTGTGTCTTGTTGCTGGTAAGGAAGGGCTCGGAATAATTACTACTTTTGATCCGGTTGATGATATCAATCCTGCATTACCTTTTAGACTCTAAACTATGGGAATTATGGTATATTCCTTATTATGGGTAATGTAGGATTCATATCATCAACCGTAGTACGTGCCCGGTTTTAGGGTTTAGTTTAGGGTTTAGGGTACTAGCCCCTTTCTAGCCCCGAATATTAGAAGTATACCGCCCAAACCCTAAACCCTAAACNNCCCCCCCCCCCCCCCCCCAAAGTAGAACCCTGTTCGAACTCTGGAGGCCTTCAAACTTATGGAACCCTTATTGGAACCGTTGGCCGTTATGGACCCCTCCAAAAGGAACCCTGTTATAACCCTTCGGGCCCCGAAATATAAACATGAAGCCCCTAAAGTAATATAGGGGCCTGAATACCATTGTGGGGGTTCCTTATCATACTGATCGTATAATACACCTCAAAACCCCTATTCTACTTCTTAAGGCCCCTAAACCCGAAACCCTCAAAGTAACCCTTATAGAACCCATTTAAGGAATCCTTTAAAGGAACCCCCTCAAACCCTATTCTAATTATTAAGGCCCCTATATTCTGCCTATACCCTAAACCCTAAACCCCTAAACCCCTAAACCCTAAACCCTCCGATCTCCGATATTTCAAGGCTCCCTGGGCCGGCAGGTGCTTGCTCTGCTACAAGAGGCCTTTAAACAATTAGGGTTTGGGGGTCTAGAGGTTCGAATAGGGTTTAGGGTTTAAGGGTTTGGGGTTTAGAGGTTCGGATAGGGTTTAGGGGCTTAGGGTTTACAGGGCTTATGGGCATCAGGGGGGTTTGTCGTCATGATCCATGCTATACCTATATTGGGACTATAATGTCGTGCTTTTACTCGGTGTCCCGACCTCCGTGATAAGCCGCAATGTCGAACGCGCTTCGCCACTGGCTTGTTTGGGCCTGGCTGTTCCAAACCAGCGATGGCAATGTGCCACTTCTGTGGAAACCTACCTGGAATGTTTCCTTGCTAAAGGGTAGCAAGTATGGTTTCCGAGGTGATGCCCGATGTTTCCATAGGCATCTACTGCGGGAATGGAATGAACCGGCGAACACCGAAGTGATGATCGAACGGCGGACGAGCTGGCTCTTCCGGGATGTTTGCTGCTCGCTTGGTCGGACATCCCCGTGTTGGTATGGTCAGCTGACCTTTCAGCGGTGCTGCACGACGAAGTCATCTGCCCTCCCACAGGGCGGATTTGGCTTGCCCATTTGGGACGTTTGGGATTTTCGAAAGGAGTCTGCGTGCTGGCCATCTCCGATAATCACGTCGACATGCTGCGGATTGACTCTCCCACAAATGTGCGCCTCCGATGCATGGGGCAAGAACCCCTGGGCGCTCATGAAGAGCTGCTGCAAGAAGCCGGGTCTAGAAGTTAGAACGCATCTCTTGCCAGAGCCTCTTCTTAAAGGCTGTCATCAGAGGCTGTACCTAGACCCTTAAACGTAGTACTTTTTTCTCGGATGACCTGTTTTATGGTTGGGATCCTATAATAAGAACTAGGGTAACCAAAAAAAGTATTACATTTAAGGGTCCAGGTACTATGAGGAGTCATTCTTGCAGCTCCAGGGTTACTGTCTCGGCGTGCCCCGGCTTCGGCCGGATCAGCTGGGCGGCTACGTGGCTTACTATCACCGCACTGGGGATGCGCTGCCCACCATGTTGGAAATCCAAACAGGCTTCTAGGTTCATCACAGTTTAGGGTTTAGGGTTTGGGGTTCCCTTGACAGTAGGAGAAAGGGTAGCCTTATTATCACCGGGCTAACATACGGGCCTTAATATAAACTGGAATAGGGTGCGGAGGTATGGTATGCCCATAACTATCACAAGGAACACCCCCAAAAAACCCTCTTCGAATTCTTAAGACCACTAAACCCTTAACCCTAACCCCTAAACCCTAAGCCCTAAACCCGAAACCCTCAATCATTGGAAAACCCAAGGCATGAGTCATCGAAAGGTGAATGGCCTGGAGTTGTGCCCTCCATCCATGATGCTCGCAACTCAGATAATAAGGGTTTAGGGGTTTAGGGGTTTAGGGTTCGGATAGTTAGCGGCAGGACTTTAAGCTTTTCGGCTTTATATATTAGGTCGGTCCTAAAAAAAATTGAACTTGTTGTTGGGCCTGGTTGTTGAAGAAGAGAGGCGAACCTCCTCCAGATCGAGAGGGACAGCATCTTCACTCCCCCCATGCTCCTGGGCTCTTCGGAGTACCAGACTCTACTGATGCTTTTTTATATATGAAAGACAAGTCTGTACTCTACTGCACTATTAATATTATATACTACAATATACTATAACATACGATGATATACCATAGTTTACCATAGCATACTATAACATCATATTCTCCCTGGTTATTTCAAAGTCCAGGCACACCCTGGCAGCTTTGGCCAGCGTCAAAGAGTTCTGGCGAAGCCTGCACCTTGGGCACAGGGAGGGGCAGGAGGGGGCAATCAACTACTGTATTGGTGGCCTGCCCTCTACCCCCAAACGACCCCGAGAAGCAGGGGCCTTTCCAGGACCCCCCCCCTAGAGCCTTTATGGTCGTTAATAGTGGGTAGTTGGGGTAGAATGTGATATAATGGAGAGCAGTTGGGGGGTCTAGGTACACCATGAATCCCAAAATGGTATACGAACCTGAAACCCTAAGCCCCCTTTTAAGGTTCCCCTGAACCCTTTTAGGGGCTCATTTCGTCCTTGCTCATGACCTAAACCCTAAACCCTAAACATGTGGGTTCCCGATAATACGGGACCCTGATATAGTGCCCTAAATAGTTGGATCCTTATTGTAAGGACCCCAAAATTTTGGTACCCTTCTTTCCGGAAACTCCCACATGAGGCAGGGATACTTCAAACTGGCGCCGGCCAGCAACGGGAGTCTCCCGGAACTTCGTGCGGGTGCCGGAAATTGGTTGAATGTAACTCCGTGGCAGTTTGGGGAAGCTTCAGAGTTTCCCTTAAAGTTTAGGGTTTAGGGGTTGGGGTTTAGGGTCCGGGGTTTAGGGTTTAGGGCTTCTATAACTTCTACACGTAAGATTTTTCGGGCCCCCAAATCTACAAGACAGGTAACGAGCAACAGCATCCGGGAAAGTTTCCTGCGCATCGACTCCCAGGTAAGGGAACTGGCATCTCTGGCCAATCGCAGGAAGAAGCATGGCTTCAACGTGAACCTTGTGATGCCCGTATGCGGTGATCATGACATGGAGCACCTAGACACGATGGAGCGTTCGGTGCTACAGGAAACACGGCCGTTGAACGATGTGATCGATCTCTACATCTACGACGTCTGCTTCCGATTCTGTGAATCTGCTGCCTACGGCCCGGAGAATGATGTAGAGGTAGTGTCCTAAACTCTGAACCCTAAACCCTAAGCCCTAAACCCTAAACCCTAAACCCAAACCCTGAGGTAGAGCTGGACCTTCGCACCGGTTCAGAACTGCCAGGTTCTGCGTTTGCCCTCCGACAACTGCCCGAGTCGCTTCTCCGAGTGGCCCGACACTTCCGTCGAACTCTTCTGGTGCCGTTTTTCGAGGAGTTGCCTAGGGCTTTTAGGGTATAGGGGTTTAGGGTTTAGGGTTTCGGGGAACTCTTCTGGTGCTGTTTTACGAGGAGCTGCCTAGGGGTTGTAGGCTTTACAAGAACTTTTCTGGTGCTTTTTTTGACGAGGAGCTGCCTAGGGGTTTAGGGTTTGCAAGAACTCTTCTGGTGCTTTTGTTTACGAGGAGCTGCCCTAGGGGTTTAGGGTTGAAGGTTTAGGGTTTAGGACGCTTCTGGTGCCGTTTTTGGAGGAGCTGCCTACTGGCGAAGTCGCGCCGAACTTGCACCACGTCTTCAGGCACTACGACGACCTTCCAGATTTTATGATGATCCTCCACCCGGACGGCTATGAGCACATCGAGATCTTTGCCCTCGTGTCAGTGCTCAACTCCCTAGCCTTGAGGCCTCCTGGGAGTTCTTATATAGGGGAGGGTGGAGCAGGGAATAGATGGGGGGGGTCCTATAGCTATACGGATTATATAGGCACTTCCAACAGGGATTTCCTCTCCCACCGCCCCCTTTAAGGTTAAGGGCTTAGGGTTTAGGGCTAGGTACCAGTAAGGCTTTATCCCGACGTTGGCTTCTTACACCTGGGTCGTCGCTTCAACGGGCCAGTCGACGCTTCAGGACGCGTCGGTTCTGAGATCCAGAGCTACTGTCGCATGCGCCCGCTTAAGGGCTGTCTGGTGCTTAGTAGGGAATGGGGGAATGGGTTATAGGGACTACTATAAGGGACCTTCAGGGACTATCATAGGGATGCTTAAGGACTGGGTTCTGGAGTACCATACTTGAATACTTTTTTGGGGGACCTGTTCCTTTTGGGAACCATTATGAAATAGAAATCTATACTTTTTTCTCCCTGGTTACTTCAAAGTCTAGAGGATCCTTCGACTCGGGCAAGGAAGCGCTCTGTTTTCCGAGGAGAACCATGGTGGTGAAGCAAGCCCAGAGAACCCAATACCCCTTAATTAAGGAAAAGACCTTAAATTATAGGGTCCTTCATATTATGATTTAAGGTATATTCCTTAATTAAGGAATAGACCTTAGATTATAGGGTCCTTCATATTCTGATTTAAGGTATATTCCTTAATTAAGGAATATTGGGTTCTCTGGGAGTAGTGTAGGAACCTGATTAAGAAACTCTGGTCCTAGAGCTCCGATAGTAGGTCTCATATCAGGAACCCTAATAACGGCCCAGGGTTTCGTAATCAGGCTCCTACATTCACCGTAGACTTTAACCCTTTTTGTTGCATTACAATGGCTGTATATTAATATTGAAAGGTGAATTAACCTATCACTCCCCAAGCACACTGGACAAAGGATTCCTTCCTGGAGCGTTACACGACAAGGGATCCGACGGGTCCATACTGTCAGTGGGTCGAGCTCGCCTGGGAACTCCTCTTTGACCGACCACCGCAGCTTCCGGAAGACGACCTCTGGGCCCATTATGTGAGTTGTCGTGGGTGGTTTAGGGCCGCTTAGGGCTGTAAACCACTATGCGAGCTTTTGTGTGTGGTTTAGGCCTAGAATGCTGCAGGATTTAGAAAACTTAATGGGTATGTTGAATTTACATTACAAGACTTCTGAAAGAATTGTTGAAGGACTATGGGGGCTATGACTTTGCCCAGTACATCGCAAGCCGGAAAGCTGCACAGAGCAGGCCGAAGGCGTTTTGGCAAAATGCCTGGCGCGCTCTTTGCAGCGCCAGCAACTACCAACTGCTGCTTGGAACGAAGTTTATTTCTTGGAGGGAGCTGAGTTCCTCAGAAGAAGCACGGGGAGCTGACTCCTTCCATAAGGGGCTTACTACGGCTTTTGAGCATCTCTACCATGTGATCTTCAATCCTGGAGCAAAGACGTGGCTCTGGCCAACGCGACTACGCGATCCGTCGCTTCCTTTGGGACTGAAGTTTGCCATGGCAGGCAATCCGACACTTAGTTCTCCATTAGGGTTTAGGGTTAAGGAAATACAAAACTTTCAATTATTTTTGGCCTCTTGTAATATGGCAGTAATTTGAAAGTTGGAGCCTTCATTGATATGGATTACTGGGGCAGTGAGGACTCTTCTCCGACACTACCGCTGGACGCCACATCAGCCTCTCTAGGCTCGCGATTTGGAGATCAAGCCATCCGGAAGAGCCTGCAGTCTCGCTTGGCGCTGGACGCCACATCAGCCACTCTAGAATCGCCATTTGGAGATCAAGCCATCCGGAAGAGACTACAGTCCCCGCTTGGCGGAGAGCCGGATCCTGTGATTTCATTTGCCCAGCACCGCTTTGACTGGCGTGCGAGATGGAGGCAACCCAACAACTCCCCCCAAGTCCGTCCGGACCGATCGAAGGTGTGCGTGCAGTGGGAGCCCAAAGTACCCAATACACCTTAATTAAGGATTTTACCTTAAACTATATGGGATAGGGGCCTTAAGGTTATGATTTAAGGTATATTCCCTAAATACCTTCAACTATATAGGATAGGGGCCTTAAGGTTATGATTTAAGGTATATTCCCTAAGTAAGGGGTATTGGGTTCTCTGGGAGTCGACGAGTCCGACGGCTGAACTACCCGGCAGAGATGGTCCTGGAGACGGTTTAGGGTTTAGGGTTTAGGGTCTAGGGGTTTAGGGTTTAGGGTTTAGGGTTTAGGGTTTACCCCTGAGCAGAGGTGAATGCAAGAAAAAGAACTCGCGATCCTCGGTGGGCCTTCTCCATTTTTCTACATCCTCCAAGATAATATACCCAGAGAGCCCAATACCCCTTAATTAAGGAACATACCTTAAATTATTGGGGCCTTACTATTATGGTTTAAGGTATATTCCTTAATTAAGGGGTATTGGGTTCTCTGGGCTTATCCATCCTTCTCCATCCTCCAAGAGAATATAGGGGCCTTATTCAGCCCTAGATCCCAAACCCTAAAGCCCCAAATATAGGGGCCTTAATAATTAGAATAGGGTTTTGGGGCCCATTCTACTATAAATATATTCAGGAACCCCCCAGCCCCTACATTACCGGAAGTCACACAACGATGGGCCGTTCCCACCACAGAATGCCCAATCCCCAAACCCGAAACACTTAGCCTCAATGCCCAAGCAACTTTTAAGGGTTGAGGGTACAGGATTTTCAACCCTAAGCCTTCAATCCTAGAAGCTCTACGCCCTAAACCCTAAAGCCTAAGCCCTAAAGCCCCAAACCCTAAAGCCTTAAACCCTAAAGCCCTAAACCCTAAAGCCCCACACCCTAAACCCCCAAACCTGGATGAAATTGCTCTGACCTTTAGGCTCCATATATACCACTATTATGGAATTAGGCCCCAAAAGACCATCCGTGTTCTGGCTTTGGGGACCGGATTCCATAATGGTAGTACGTATATGTGGAGCCTTTGGGGGACCTACCTATAGGCCCTTAAATGTAGTATTTTTTTGGATGACTTATTTTATAGTTAGGACCCTGTAATAAGAAACTAAGGCAACCAAAGACAATGGTACTACATGTGAGGGTCTAGGTACAGTTCAGCTCACATCCTGGTTTGCCGCTCAAGCGCTTGGTTTGGGGGTATCTCGGCTTTAGCACTGCTTCATACAGAACAAGATTGAAGCTTTGAATCCTAAGGAGGGATACTACCTTACACCCTCAAGCCCTGAAGCCCAAAACCTCAAACCCTTCACCCTATAACATGGGATCACGCGGGATCTCGGCAGCCCTGCCCCCTTCCTCACAGCCCTGACAAGAAGACCTTCGCAGCCGAGGCCAGCCCCATCTGACCCTAAGGACGCAGAACTTGTTGAATCGCTGATACGGTTTGCGGTTTAGGGTTTAGGGTTTATGGTTCTAGGTTTATGGTGTACGGTTTTGGATTTTTCGGTTTACAGAATAAAAAACCCCAAAGGGGACCCTGAGACCTACCCATAAAAAGCCCAACAGAACCTATAGCAATAACGCCCTTCTAGAACTTTTGCCGAATCCCAAACTGCTTGACCCTGAACACTGACCCCTACCCAGACCCCAGGAGGATCCAAAAAGTAGATCCCTTAAGGGGGTTCCAAAAATTACCCTTTAGTAGGTAGGGTCCCTAATTAGGGGATCTACTTTTCAGATCCTCCCGGGGTGGGTACACCCTATTAGCCTTCTGAGCCTTGTCAAGCCCATACGCTCCACAGGCCCCACCCCAAACCCCACACCCTTTGTGACCTTAACCCCTATAACCCTCAACCCTAATCCCAAAACCCAAAGCCCAAGTCCAATTGACCTCTGCTCTTTGTGGGATTGGCAGCATCTCATCCCAACAAGCTCGACCAATTAATTTCGACTAGCCCTCCAAAGCCCTCGTAGAGGAGCCCTTCAAGGAACCCTTTAGATCCCTTGTAGTAGACCTTGATATTAAAGGAACCTCTAAAAACCCTAAACCCTAAACCCCTCTAGATCCTTGAGAGCAGGCCTATAAAGCTTTGTGGGAACCTGCAGCTATTTGTCTCTGGAAGCATTACATTCGCCGGTCTTCAGCCGCCCCCGGCGGTGCGGAAGGCAGCGTCCGGGTCAAGAGCTTAGGATTCAGGGTTGATTGGAAGTAGGGTTTAGGGATCAGGGTTTGCAAGAGGGGAAAGGATGTAGAGTTAAAACACCCTCAACCCTAAACCCTAAAAGCTCTCTCTCTCTCTCTCTCGATCTATCTATCTATCTATCTATCTATCTATCTATCTATCTATTTTCTATATACATATACACATACATATATACTTACATATATATATATATACATAGCATATATCATATAACATATGCTCTATATTATATAAGATACATATTATATACATAATATATATATATATATACATAAGTTGATCTCGTCCAAGGTTCAGGCCCGAGGAGCCAGGTCTGAAGGTTTCGAGTTGAGGCTTTTGGGTTTCATCGAGTGCTTTGCAGCTTTGTGGCTGCAGGTTCAGGGCTTAGGCTTTGAGGGTTTTAAGGTATAGGGTTAAGGGTTTAGGCTTTATGGCTTCGGGTTGCAGGGTTTAGGCTTTTAGGGTTTTAAGGTAGAGGGTTAAGGGTTTAGGCTTTATGGCGTCGGGTGCAGGGTTTAGGCTTTGAGGGTTTTAAGGTATAGAAAAGGGTTTAGGGTTTAGGCTTTATGGCTGCAGGTCCAGGGTTGGGTGTTGGCGTTCAGGGTTCAGGGTTTAGGGTTAAAGGTTCAGGGTTTAGGGTTTCAGGGCTGGAAAAAAGGTTTAGGCTTCAGGGTTTAGGGCTTACAGGGTTTAGTGTGTTAGGGTTTATGGTTTTAGGGTTTAGGGTTTAGGGTTTCGGGGTTGGGAATTAGGGTTCAGGGTTTAGGCTTCAGAGTTTAGGGTTTAGAGGGTTTAGGGTTTAGGGTTTAGAGAGTTTAAGTTTACAGTTTAGGGTTTCGGGGTTTGGTGTAGTGCGTTTCGAGGTTTAGTGCTGCGGGATTATCCGGCTGCGGTCTAGGATATATTGCCTCGAATACACATGCGAAATCATCCTAAACCCCAAACCCTAAACAATGCCCTGCCACGCCCTGCTTAGTCTGGGTCTCTAAACACCCTCCCGAACCCCCAAATGCCCCAACAAGAATCCTCCTAGGTAGTATAAGGAAGACCACTTAAAGGGGACCCTTCTAAACCCTACGTGTGGCTCTCTTAAAAGGGGCTTTGTTGAGAGTGTTTATATTTTCAAGGGTCCCCCGAATCCTACATAACTCCTGAATCTCCCCAGAAAAAAGCCCAAATGTAAACCTTCAGCCCACCCGTACAAAGCGTAGGGTTTAGGGTTTAGAATGGTTTATATATCCCTAAGCCCTAGAAGTTAAAGCCCTAAAATCCTTAAGCGCTGAACCCTAAACCCTAAAAGCCCTAAACTCTAAACCTTCAGTATCTGAGGGACCCGAACAGGACACAAGCATAAACGTTTTATAGGGATATCCCTACCCTGTTGGGCTTCATTGTAAGGCGGCTTATGTGGGATATCCCTATCCTATTGGGCCTCATTATAAGGCGGTTTATGTGGGATATCCCTATCCTAATTGTCGCTTATGTGTTGTTTTGCCTAAGCCCTAAACCCTAAACCCTAAACCCTAAACCCCTAAACCCCTAAACCCCTAAACCCTAAACCCTAAACCCTCAACCCTAAACCCCACACCCCTAAAC
>CAJNDV010001009.1:0-10071 GCA_905221635.1 Symbiodinium sp. CCMP2456
GTAGTAGTCGTCGTCGTCGAAGTAGTGGTAGCAGTAGTAGTGGTGGTAGTAGTCGTCGTCGTCGTCGTCGTCGTAGTCGTCGTCGTCGTGGCGGTGGTAGTAGCCGTAGTAGCAGTGGTGGTGGTAGTAGTAGTAGTGATATAGTGGGGGTAGGAGGAGGCGTCGGAGGAGGAGGAGTAGCAGCAGCAGCAGTAGTAATTGTTGCTGTCATAGTTACTGCAGCGGCAGCAGTAGTAGAAGTAGAAGAAGTTCGTCGTCGTCGTAGCAGTAGAAGCAGAAGCCGAAATAGTAGGAGTAACAGTAACTAGTAATTGCTATTCTTCGGATCACAGAGAATGAAAAGGTATCAAAAGCCAATGCTGCTCCCTACATGCGCCTGGTAGGGCTCCACGATGCTCATGAGCAGCGCTAAGCGCCTGGCGAAGACAGGCTCGCCGGAGTCATGTTGAAACAAATTGATATTGCTGTTCTTTCCCACTTCTCCTCTCTTTGATCACGAGTTCTGACACGTTCTGAAGGTGGTTCGTATCCCAGATTACTCCTCCACCTCCCAACTCCAGTAACGCCAGCAATACCGCGGTGATAGGAATTTTGGCTGCAGCTCTCATCTAAGTCTTATCTAATTTCTGACTTCACAGGCCTGCACACGTAAAGGATGAAGCCAATGCGAATGACAGACAGCGCCACACTCGTGAAAACGGTGACCAGGACGTTCGGATCAAAGATTGCAGCCACACACTCTCGGAAGACAGCATGCGCCCGCACCATGGCTGAGATCGTTGCGCCAAGGACCAGGAAGAATAAGAAGCTGGACAGGTAGCAGCAGGTTCGGAAGTAGGGGAAGGCCATCAGCATCAGGGGGTGCGTCTCCTTGAAGAGGTCGATGCCCTTCATGACACTCAGGTCAAGATCCATGAGCACTCCGACCAAGGCCAAAGTAACGGCCGTGATGGAGAAGGCCAAGGTGGTAGCAGCAGTGGGGATATAGTAAAGAGCGATCAGGTAGATGAAGGATGTCACGAAAGGCACCGCAAGCACAACTAAAATGCCGTGTGAGGATGTGAAGATCACTCCTAGGGCTTTGTACATCTCCGTCTGGACACTCTTGACAGAGATAATGAGGCGTGCAAGCTCCAAATCTAAGGGCAAGCACAGCTGACCATAGATATTGTCCGTCGGGTAGGCTGGCCGGGTGTGCTCCTTTCCGCCCCCGTGCACTCTCATGTGCAGAGTGTTCGTGCCAAAAACTCATTGACATGCCAACTTTCCGCTGCAAAAATAGCTGCCTCGCAACACAGACGATTAATCCCCAGCCCGTCCTTCCCCATGGGGCCATCGGGCAAGGTGAAAGTGCCATCGGTGGCCGTCTGCGGGCAGGCTGAAACGCAAATGACCATGTCGTTGAACGGGTTCGGATGGTAGCCCAGGGGCTTGTCCTTCACCTGATCGAGCCCCTAGATCTTACCGGCATCAAAAGCAGCTGCTGAACAGCGATAGACATAAATAATGTTCTTCTAGCACCTGCCCAGACTGAACCCGATATCTCCGAAACTCTCAAGGCTTCCGTTTTCTGCACGGGTTGCTTTGAGGGCTCCTTTAAGGTGACTTCTTCGGATTCAGATCGGCCTCGTCATCGTAGCCACAGAGCCGACCCTGAAAGTCGATCGGCTCGGAGAGCCTCAAGACATTTCCTGGGCTTTTTTAAGGAATTTTTAGGGTTTAGGGTTTAGGTTTATAGGGTTCAGGGTTTAGGGTTTAGGGTTTAGGGTTCTGAGTGACCTTTAGAAGGTTTGCGTATATGAGGGATCTATGACGGCTTCTTTTTAGGGTTATATTATGGAACTTGGCTATGAAAGTTACCATCTTAAGGTCTTATAGCAAAAAAATATAGTTTCCTTTATTCAACTTTATTAGTTATGGTACGTTTAATTTAAGTTACCTCTGGCAAAATAAGATGGTCCCTTCTTATGGCAGCTTCGCTGAAGCTCCTGAAGAAGAGCCCAGTTTCCCTTGGAGACTGCATCGGCGTCAAGCTTAGCCATCACCAAGACGACCAGCAAGAAGAAGACCAGGTATCCCACATCTGTCACCTGAGGTTTGATCGGCCCCGAAAACTCGTGACAGCGATGTGAGATCACGGCCCGGCCCTCGCAAATCCTCACCACGTGACTTGACGGATGGTATTGATGTCCTGCACTTCTTGCCTCCCGAAGACCTGAGCCGAAGATGCGAAACAGTTCTACTGCATGAGAATGGCGGAAGAGTCTCAGTCTTTTGAAGTGATTCAGAAGCACACAAGAAAACCAGAACCGGAATTCTTGTCTCATGGGCAGGCACAGAAAAGGCTTCCTCGTCGTTTGCTACGAAGAAATACTGAGAGCGCACTGCTTGACGGGCAGCAGCACGTGTCGTCATCCGGGCGTACCTCTGCATCTGTACTATGGTGAACGACTTTCTGCTGCTTTCTGCATGGTCTCCGGGCTTCGAACATTGGTTGCAAACAGTAGCGTTCTCGGCGAAGCATCCGCGGTGTAAGAGGGTATGGCCACAGCTTTGGCACTACACATCAGCCGTCAAGTGGTATGTGGCCGAAGAAAGTTACAGAACGGTACGAAAGCTTACGGAAGCAGCGCTTCAGACAGCAAGGTAGAAATGCCACAGATGAAGCCAACAGAAAGCCAAGACTGGACTAGCGAAACAAACAGCGAAGGAACGAGGATGCAGACAAGCGGTACTGAATGTGTCGAACACCTGCGAGCGTGAGGCTCTGTGCTAAAACTACGACAAGGTGCCCGCCTCAAGCAGGAGGTCACAGAAACTCACATTGCAAACCGCCAGGCAGAAGGTGGAGGAACCATGCAGATCCCGGCCCCATGGCAGATCCGAAGAGCCGCATGACAGTTGACAACGAGCAACACATGTTCGAAGCCGCGAAGCTGCATGATAGACAAGGTCTTTCAACTGCGAACATCTGTGCATGGAAAAGCCTGCCTTCTACCAGAGAAGGGAACACAGAAAAGCTGGGGTTTGATTATTTTTAAGTCCAGATCTTCCGCCTCAGCATGCATGATTGACTGTGTGTCCTTCAGAATTGCAGGATGCGCCAGGTCTCCAGGAAGTGGTTTTTGAGCGAGTTGCCCTAGCAGTTGCGAATCCAAGGCCCTGAGCCAGCTTGAGCCAAAGCCTTGAACAGGACACTCCTTAGAAGATCCCAAAGGGCCCGTTGTGCAGCTTTTTGCTTCAACGGGGAATCCAGAAGACCAAAGACCAGAGCCGTGGCCTCACTACGGTCCACATTTCCGTCGCAGTCGGCATCCAAATGCCGGAGGGCACTGCGGATGGAATTGAACCTTCAAACGGGCACGTCAGCTGGGCTCAGAATTAGTATCCAAGCACACAGACATCCTGCGTACAGAATGAGAACGGCGATTCGACCTAAACCTGAACGACACCAGTAAACGAGCACCTGGTTTCGAGGTCTGGGCTAAGGAGCGGGCTTCTGCGCTGCCTTCTCGCTGATCAACTGGAGGATGACTTTCATCTCGCGCTCCTCCTGTAGAGTGGGCAAGCAGGGTTTGGGACCGACTTGGATGCACAAACCGTGGCTGAATGCGGCTTTTTGTCTGGTGCACAATCGGGTCGAGAGCATACCTGCGGCTATGCCGAACAAGGAATGCCGTATTGATGCTGCAAAATTTCGCGCCGCTGTTCCATGCTGTAGGGAGCTCCACTTAAGTAGTCAATGCACAGCTCCTCGTCCGCAGCCACCGGCCGTCGTGTTCGCACATAGCATCGCTGGGGCTCGAGCGGATTGCTTGCAACATAGCAGTTCGACTCTACATCGTGGTTCATGGCGGACGTGACCGGGTAGATGGCCATGCCCTTAGCCAGTCCATCTTCAGAACCTTCATAGCTCTGTGCCTGGACGGCCATAGAATTCACCCTCACAAGCCCCATCAGTCGACCCAGGGCCTCTGGTCCAGCTAACAACGATGTGATTGCCACGCTCGACCCCGACAGAACTGCCGAGAGCTCTTCCGCCATCTCGGAGGTCTGTGTGCGCACCGCCGACTGGAAAAAACGATCCAGGGAAGCATTGGCTTCCGAATCCAAATCCTCGGAGGTGCTGGCGGCGGTGTCAGACTCGTCGTCCGTGTCATACACTGGACGCTTCATTGTCTGCCACCAGGGCGGTGCTGCGTATCCCACCCAAGGCGTCTGCTGCCATGCATCGCCCTGGGGAACAAGGACAGGGACGCAGTTCCGCAAGCTCGCGAGTGCTCGAGCTGCCAATACGTAATATTCGTTGCCGCACTCCTGCGCTCGCTGCACATATTCGGCCCATCTAGGGTTGGCGGCAGGGCACAGCACATCGTGGTAAGCCCAATGCGCTGCATCGCGGCACGCATGGCTGCAGTATGGTGCTCCGCACTTCCGGGGACAAGACACCTTCGCCGAATCTTCGGGCAGCAACACTAGGCAATGCTGACAGAATCCCCCTGACGAGGTGTCGTCAAACATCAGCATGGCCATGCCACAAACCGGATCCTCTTCGAAGAGCAACTCATCCTCAAGAAGGGACCGCTTGGCGAAGAGTCCATTGCCCTTGCTGGACGCGAGCCCTTCACATGCTCGAACCTCCGCACTTTCAGGACAATGCCGGCTCCAGCCTCCGACCAAGCATGGCATCCTATGGAGCGGCTGAGAAAGGACTTAAGTCTCCTATACTGGCTGTCGAAGATGGAAAGCGTCTTGGTAACATGTCGAATAAAAGCCCCCTCCAAGTTCAAGGCACACTTTGGAAAGCATAACGGGCAGACACGCTATGCAGCAGCATCACTCGCTGTCTTTACTTCTGCCCAACATTGAGTTGCACCCGCTGCTTAGGACCATCGACAAGCTTGAGCCACGAATGGGGTCTCGAACAACCTCTGTTACGTCACCTGGCCGGCTGCAGAGATGAAAAATCTCGTTGGCCTAACATAACCTAAATAATCCTAAAGACGAACATCCGAACAACATAAACCATGAACAAAAACCGCTTGGATGGAGAATGCTGCAGCCTGTCCTTATTGAGCGGCTGGAACAGCTCCTGCATTTTGGGAGGTCAAAAGAAGCTGTTCAGTAGAACATGTTCAGTAGAACATGTTCAGTAGAACATGTTCAGTGTGTACTTCCTGTTCTCTTGAGTTCCTGCTTCGGATTGGTTTTGTGTGTTTCTCTCTTCAATCCACAGGCGTCAGAGCCAATAAAGAACTCCCCTGCCATTAAGCGGGCATCGGTTCGCTTACTAACGACAAGATGAGGTGAGATCAGTACACAGCAAAACCACCATGCGCTCTATCCACCACGACTGCCTTTCTTTCGTCCTCTCTCACTCGCTCGCTCGCTCGCTCGCTCGCTCGCTCGATCGCTCTCTCTCTCTCTCTCTCTCTCTCTCTCTAACTTTCTACGACGCGGGTGCTGCAAAGCCGGGGTGTGCCGCAAAAACCCGCGTGCCATGCACACTCTTGGAACAAGCTGGGCTTTCCGGATTGATCTCTGCTTTTCTGATTTTCGTCCGGCATTCCGTTGCTGACGAACCCGTCACCATTGAACGGCCCAGGGAGCATCCAAGGGCTTGTAAATGATCCTTCTTCGCTTCTTCCCTTCCCATCACTTTTAGTTGTCGCGCACTCACGCTTCGGTAAGTTCTTAGCCATGCTTACACTCTGAAGCAGAGAGAGAGAGAGAGCGAGAGAGCATTTGCAACATCAGCTTCGCCTTGTAACATGAGCAGAGCTCAGTGCAGAAGGAGCTCAAGCCTCCCGACTTCATGGGTAAACCCTTCCCCCTCGGCCCTGAAATTGCTGCAATGCCGGTCACCTCATCCGTGCGACTGGCTTTGTGCAGCTCTCGGGCAGTCAGAGCGCCAGTCGAAGCAATGAGGCGCCTCCAGGCTCGACATGGGGGTTTCCGAAAATAGGGACCCTAATATGGCACCCTAAATAATAGGATCCCTATTATAAGGACCCCGAAATAAGGTACCCCTAATTTTCTGAAACTCCCACATGTCTATTTGGATATGTGGAAATGCCTCCACACTTTAGACTGATCATGAATCATTGACCCACGGCACCTGACTGGGAGGTCAAACTTTCTCAGGTCGCGAAGGCTCCTGATTCGCCGTGGCTTACCAAACCGTGCTGTTTTGGGAGGTGCTGGGATAGCACTGCATTGCAGCTTGTGGTTTTGAAGTTGTGCTTTCAGAGAAGTGTAAGTCACTATTTAACTTCGCAGATTTCGGTCGTTGTCGCTAAATTCGCTCTTGTTTGTTGTAAAATGACGTCGCCGACATCAGCAAAGTCTGTACAGTTGCGGGGGTGTCAAGTACCGTTATCCCCTGCAGGTTTGGATACCTGACCTTCCCATGGAAGGCGCGTCTTCTCTGCACCGGCTGCACAAAGGAGCTTCATGACTCGTCAGAGTCGAGGCAGGACGAAACGAGTCCAACTCTTCTTTCCTATGGACCAGTGGAGACTGTGAATATACAGCCTTGGGCCCAGGCACATCGCCTTTATAGAGGACCGGTTCGTCGGTGACACGGTCCCCAATGCCTATGGCACCAAGAGCGCAAGAATCCATCAAGTCGTTACGAAATTTGCTTGTAGGCCGAGGAATCAGGGCATGCTCAACATTGGGTCTTGGATTGACATCGCTTTGCCGAGCCCCGTCCCACCGATAGTTGTACCGAGCTCGGAGCGCTTCCCCTGGGTCGCGACGTTGTCCAGCCAGACAGATGCAGCAGACATTGCATCATGACCTCGGCATCACGCTTTGCATGCAGGTAGTGTCCCTCTTCCACGAAACAGCAGGGCATGTTGAGCACCCGGCCAACGTTCCAACTCTTCTTCTGAATCCGCGGACTTTGCCCCAGCCTGGGCCGTGAAACTCGCAGGAAATCGGCGATGGCCGTCCGAAATGACACCTCCGGAAATACCTCCAAACTCCCTAAACCCTAAACCCCTAAACCCTAAACCCTATAGCTCCGTTCTCGGAGACTCAGACCAACTCGGAAGTCAAGGCCAGATCCCAAGCCGAAGACGGATTCAGGGCACTGGGCACCTTGCAAAGTTTCCGGAGCCCTGCGGAATGCAATCAACAGCCACGGCGACATGCGGAGACGAAGGAACCGTGCTCCGTTTCGGGCGCTTTTCTGAAGGGTTTTGGGGTGCGGAGCCTGGGCCCTGGACTTGTGCAATCGCCAGAGGCGATCAACACAGGGGGGAAGTGCAGATCTCCCTGAATGCCCGAAAGCATTGAACCCCGAACCCAAGTTCAGTCGGACAGCCTACACCGCCCCAGCCTTACGATAGGCGGCAGCCCTCCAGGAGGGAGTTTGCTTCCATATCCACGCCGGCCAGACCTTGCAGAAACAGGGCTTCAAGGTTATGCGGCAATGTTTGAGCAGCTTTCAGTTGAAACAGAAACTGAGACCTACAGGCATGTAAGACTTGGGCATGCTTAACAGACCGCATCGGGGGCCCCGTTCTCCAACCGGTCTGAGCAAAACACCCAACAAGCAGGCAGGGCGGCAGTTACGTGTAAGCCTTGCTCCACGCCCAGTGATCTATTGGAAGGTGCACGTCCCTTTTGTGTCGAACCGCGTCCGTTGTCTATTTTTTTCCAAGCTGAGGCCTGAAAGGAGCCACAGGGCCGCAAGAAGCAGAATCACCTAGAATCGGCTTCAAGGTACCAGCAGTATCGTCTAGCGATACTTTCCAATGACTCATCATGTTCTGCCGGTGATCACACTTGAGCAGCCAACTGGGCTTTTGAAAGCCGAATGCTGATGCTTTGTTGCGCATCACGGCGAAATTTGGGAGGTATATCTAATTGTGCGTGCTGCTGTCACCCCGTCAAGACACGGGCAGCCCACGAGAACACTAAGAGCCTTACAAATCCTCACAACGCAAACGATGCAATCACCCCCGCTTGCTGTGCACTGGATGTCGAGAGTTTTTATACAAGTGGCACTTCAAACGTGCCTGGCGTAACGTGCGAGTCTTGGATGCTATACAAAGTTTTACCTTGCAAGCTCCAGACTTCAAACACTGGCCATGAAATCTGGGATGGAAAATTTTAGGGTAAAGACGAACAAACAACTTTAGCTGCTGCCGCTTGCCAGCTCGGTAAGATCTTGGATCAGACCAGCCAGCAGCAACACCTGCGTGCAAGATGGAATTGCAGTGATCAGAAATTGCGATGGCATTGCCTCGACAACCCTGAGATCTGTACTCAGAAAATCACCGGTTCCTTTGGAAAGAATTTTGCCCATTCCTTCTTCTCCGATGGGCTCACTGCTCGCACACCGCCATGCCAGCCGCCTATGGCACATGGCCGCGTTGCACCATCTCCTACAGTAATCTGTAGACGGCGCCACCGGGAAGTGGCCGGGAAGTGATCAAAAGTCATGGTGACGATTGCCTTCGTGCTGTTGGGGTCCCGCACAACAGACTCCACAGTGCCGAACCACCAGCCGAAAGGGCTGCCTTGCTGCATCTTCCACTGGAGCTCCAAGCCCTGGCCCACTTTGAGGTCGGGCACATCGTGAAGAACCTTTCGGCGCATCAGCACACGCACTCTCGGCAGTAGATCTCGTTACATGCATCCGCTCATGTGATGAGCCTATGCATCCAAGGTGCACGATAGCCATACCTTGCAAGAAAGAAACAGTCTTTCGCTTCCATGCCAAAGATTCCGGAAGCAACGCACATACACATCACACTATCATCATACATCATCATACACTCTTGCTGAGGTACACTTCCGGGGCGAGCGGAGGCATGAGCTCAGGTTTCAGCTCTTCGCGCACAGACGGCCTGCAGAATCGCAGCCTGTACCCTTCGTGGTATGGGATCTTCTCGGGAAGCACCTGAAGAATTACAGCCGAGACAGTTGCGAAGTCTACACCCCACTCCATGCATTCAAACTGCACGCATCTTGACATGGCCTGGCTGGCACTCACGTAGCTGGTAATATAGCAATTGATGTTGGCGTCCCAGCTGACCTCCGGATTCTGCAATTCACTCCTATTTGTCTCTCGCTCGCTCTCTCTCTCTCTCTCTCTCTCTCTCTCTCTCTCTCGTGCCCCCCACGAGAAGCTTAGACACTGTGCCGAACTGGGCTTTCGGCAAAGGGCAAAAAGTTTTGTGATCCCTGGACGTCTTTACGTGCCAAGAAGGGTGAGGTTGGTACAGGCAGACGTCTCTCTACGTCACCTGTGAAAGTTTCCATGAGGTCGTCTCTCTACGACCTCCGGGTTGAAAGGAGTGAAAGGAAAAGATAGGGTCGCCTCTCTACGAACCCTGCTGAAAATATCTGTATGAACAGAAAGTGAAGGGTCGTCTCTCCACGAACCCGGAGTGTATACATATGCATATATATATATATGTATACTTGTATATAAAGATACATGTGTCTATATGTACTTATGTACACGTACAGTGTGCATATATGTACCAATGTGTCTATGTATATACGTACATATGTGTATATGCATACATGCATTTATGTACATATGCATATTATGTATATATGTATATATTCATGTTTTTCTTGTCTCCCACCTCCAAAGCTGCGAGGCAACAATGGATATGTACATAAATATGTAAATATGTTTATATGTCTGTATATATGTAACATATGCAAACGTGTATATACGTACATATGTAAACAATGCACATATGTTTTTGTGTAACTATGTCTATTGGCACGCACGCATATGAGTATGTGCGTGTATGCAGATATGTATATATGTAAAGGTTTATACGTTTATATGTATGTATATATGTATGTATGTATGCATGTATGTATGTATGTATGTATGTATGTATACATGTATATATGTATACATGTATACATGCATACATGTATACATGTATACATGTATATATGTATAAATGTATAAATGTATATATGTATATATGTATATATGTATATATGTATATATGTATATATGTATATATGTATATATGTATATATGTATATATGTATATATGTATATATGTGTATGTGTATGTATATGTATAT
>CAJNDV010001010.1:3985-15872 GCA_905221635.1 Symbiodinium sp. CCMP2456
ACGGACTAGTGTAAGCGGAAGAACAGGCCCATATCCCAGACCTTTGATCCTTCGCTGCACAAGCGCGGCCATTGTGAAGATGAGTGCGCAACGGCAGTGACAGCTTGCGCAACGTGCTTCGCAGCATGCCCGCTTGGTCATCGAAGTATGACTCCTATCAGGAAACTTCTTGCAAGCAATCCTTCTCGCAGGTGGGCGCGAAGGCAGTCTCGGAGACCGCTGCTGAGGAGGCCGGCAGTGAAATCCCATCATATGTCCCTTGTGTTCGTCGACAAGGCAAGCGCAAAGGTAGTTTGACTGCAGATGGATCAGGTTCTCTAGTGTCCTAAGCTTGCCTGCTTGGGAATCCTGGCGTTTACTTGCATAGCTAGTAGCAGCTAGTTCGAACACTACGCAGCCCGCCTCGGCTCACGGTGGCGAGGGCGCCTCGATCGGGCGGCCGCAAGAGAGCAAGGGGAGAGGAGCAACACAGAGGAGGCAGGGGAGCAGCGGCACCAGGAAGGGAAGCGGAGGATGAAGATGGGAAGGAACGGGTGCCACTGCACTGCGTGCTTGTGTGTGTTTCTAGCTGTTGGGTACCAAAGAAAGATTTCACGAGCAAGCCATGTGAACGGGGGGAAAGGGAGGGTTTGGGGGGAGGGGGAAGGGGGGAGGGGAGGGGGGAGGGCGGGGGGGGCAGGGTGGGCAGGAAAAAGTGTCTGAAACCTTTGTGAGCAGGGGCAGCCTGTGTGGGGCGGCTAGCTGTCCGTGGTGCAGCAGATTGCAGCAGCGAGAGCACCTGCCAACTTGCAGAAACTTGGGACCGTGGAACCCGGCTTGCGCAGGAAGTGAGAACGTGGCTTCCGGAGGACCAGGAGCTGTTCTCCTTGCGAAACGAGGCCAGATCATCGAAGGTTGAGTCGCCGGACGTCAAGGTCTGACCTTTCCTCGTCTGGACCTTTACTTTTGTTTTGCTCGTAACATCCTGTGCCCAATGCCGCTTAGACAGGTCTTCTTGCTAAGACGCGAACTCGCATGTTTGCAAAGCGCACCTCCGAAGCCAAGCGCCGGTCCCAGGTTTACACTCGTGGCAGCAGCATCGGAGCATTTTTCCACCCCTGCTAGCGGTATGCAGCGGTACAGTTGAAATAAGGCTGCGGAGACGGGGCATTCCATCCTCCGATGCGATTTGGCACGCAACCGCCGCGGCAGGCTGATGGGTTTTTGGCCGTCTTGGACTCCAGACTGCACCTTCGCACTACCTTGCTTGTTGGCTTTGGCAGAGACGGTGGGGAAAGGGCCAGAGTATTGTAATTAATTGGCTGGTCCGGGGTTGAATCGCAGTTGATGTGGTGTGTTTTTGACGTCGCATCGTCCCGGTCGCAGAGAGGGTGGTCGGGTTGGAGTCGGGGTATGTCGTGGTGGCGGCGGTGGTGGTGGTGGTCGTGGTGGTGGTGGTGGTGGTGGGTTACGGCGGCTGTTGCTGTTGTTGTTCTGGTGGTGGCAGCAAAGGTTGCGGCGTTGTGGTTGTGGTGGTTGTTGTCGTTGTTGCCGAGTTGCAAGATGCATCGTTTCCGCATGTCCGGCATGTCCTCCCTGCACAGGTGGTCCAGGCTGCGCGCCGAGCCGAGAAGGGCGCCGGTGCCGTCACGCGCAAGGGCAACGATCTACTCAGCCTCCGCGCGGAAAGGGACCGTCTCCTTGCGCAGCGTTGCCTGGCACTACTCAACGCTGTGCCCTTCCCTTTGGCCGTGATCAGGATCATGATGCAGATTGCACGGTGCATCAGGTTCGGAGATGCTCAGAATGGCCAGTGCCATGGCCACCAGGCCCAAGTCGAAATCCCCGAGGTGGGGTGCTCACTGCGTTTTGAGTGCAAAGCTGTGATTTCTGCCACATTCTGCCACGCCGCCAGCATGTGCGGGCGGCAGGGCAGGAGTAAGGCAAGGATGTGTATTTCCCAAGTGAGAGGAGGGCTTCAAGGGCAGAGGATGTGGGGCGAGGTGGCCTGGTTCGGCAAAAGTTCGGTATGGTTTCCGAGCACTCTGGCGAGTCGGCGGAGTCGGCGCATGTTGCAGTGGATGTCAGCGTTCGTGCCTCAAGTGCAGATACTACCAAGGTTTGTTTCAAGGATTTTGATGGGCAGTTGATGGGCTTCTGCAGGACAGAGGAGAAGGATTGCGAATCCACAAGGATTGAGAAAGCGGACAGAATCGACCTGCGGCAGGCCCAATAGTGTTTGTTTGGGCATGGTAGAGACAGTACAGGTCCGGAGCAATGACACGAGCTTCTTTCCGTGGTGATTGAAATATTCTGGAACAGAGGGAACAAGTCAAATCACCGGCAGCAGAGAATACCTGCGCATTCCAGTATTGTGCCAGTGATTGCCAACCACAAGAGGGCGAACCTATTCCTTGAGGGAGAAAGAGATGAACATGAAGCAAGAATTCAGGCCAGCGGCTCATCTTGGGTTCCTGTTGTGCAGGCCAACGAAGAATCGAAGCTGGAGCAAGCCAGCAACAGCCGAAGTCCCAGCCCCAGCAGATCCTCGCGCGGCGCAGCGCAACCTCAAGCAAGGGAAGGAAAGCAGGCACCTGCCGTCTGACGAGCTGTCTTGCTTTGCTGCTTTGCTTGTCCACAGGCTGTGCTCAGCTGGAGTCCCAGCCCCAAGAGATCACCAACAGGCGCACTCAGCCAGCAGGGTGCCAAAGCAAAGCAGGCAAGCGTTCTCAGGTGTGCCGTTTTGGCTTGGAATACTGTGGAACAGATGCAGACGTGATCTTGCACAGGCAGCTGGTGCTTTGACAACTGCGAGCTCCAACAGATCACCACAAATTGCCGGCAAGCAATCTAGAGAAAAGCAGGCGCTTCAATCAAGTGGCTTGCTGTTCGTTTTTCGTACATTGGCTTGATTCAATCCCAACTGCTGCACTTGATGCGGTTTCAGCTGTAAAAGCGGCAGCAGGACAGCAGAAGCCTTAGCCCCAGTGTGTCGCTGCGCCTGGTGCAGCGCCCTGGAAAAGAGGCAGCTTTCCTGATGCTTTTTTCCTTGAAACTTCTTGGGAGACATCATAGAAGCCTGATCTTCAGGCCGAGTCGCAGAAGGCTCGCAGCCGGAGTGCCAGCCCGAGTACGTCAACGTCACCTCGGCGTGCACAGAGCCAGCGAAGCGGCAAAGCCAAGCAGGTCGCGGGGAAGATGTGTCGTTGCCGTCGTGGCACAGTGAGACATTGGCTGTTGCAGGCTGCAAAGCTTCGGCCGGCTCAGAGAAGCCCGAGTCCTGTGAATGCGCACACCCCGCGAAAGGAAGCAAAGAAGGCCCGTCCGGGACTCTTCCGACTCTGATGACTGAATCTTTCCGATTACTGATGTCTACTGTCTACTGCAACAAGCTTGGACGCAGAACGTCTCTTCCCCTCCAGTTCCAGTCCTCAACTAAGAGACTAGACGAGTGTGGTCCCCCAACATGTGAAGTTCGTCCAACCTGATGAGCGGCCTGCGTTTTGTTTAACAGTTTCGGTGCTCCCCCCGCATGTCAAGTTTTTCTGTGGGACAGTTTTTGGAGCTTTTGGATCCCGAAATGATTCGGTCAAAGTCTGAGCCATCTGAGCCCGGAGCTGCAGGGATCTGCAGGTGAAGCCTTGCGGTCAGCAAGCCCAGGGTTTTGAGATGAAGTCAGGCTTTCTGGGATGTCTGGATATCGGTAGACTGGAGGGCATGCCATCAATTCTGCAACCCATAGCGCACAAAACCATTCACTGGATCGCTTTGGTGTCCCAACCCCCTTGACCGCGCCTATCACCAGTAATATTTTGGGATACCAGAAGAAGGTTCATGGTGGACCGACAGTTCTTTGGACACGAAGGGTCACTGATCAGGGGATAACATCAAGCGATTCCTGCGGCATGGAGCGAAACTTGCGACATCTTGAAAGTCATGCAGCATGGCAGGGGTTTGGTTCAGGAATGTTCAGGAGCAGCAGTTGGAGCAATCTGCGTCTTAGGCAGAGACCCCGGTGCGCAGCGAGAAGAAGCTTGGACGCCCAGCAGCGGGCATTGACATGCCATGTGCTGACAAAGTATCTTAGAAGTCATATGAATTCCACAGCGTGCCCTGGGCAGGCTGCAGCGAGCAGCGTGCTCACAGGCTCAGCAACATGACTTTCGAACGCCTGGCAAATAGCAGTGTAAGCTTACAGCTTGCATCGTGCAGGGAGCCATCGGGCGGTCTTTCACGTCGAGCTCCGCCACTGTTCTACACTCGGTGATAGGATCGAGTTGTTTGATGGCACTCCGGGATTCCCAAGTCGCGCAGGATAACTCAGGCAAGTAGGCCGTAGGCCATCGAAGAGCTCCAAGGTCTTCGATCGCTTGCATGAGCATCACAACCGGAGACTGCACGACTTGAAGGATAATCCTGCAGAGCTTTAAATGAGTTTTGGATGTGTCAATTGTCATCGCGAGTTAGGAGCGTGCAGCGGCCGCTGAAGAAGAAGAGCAGGAGCGTGCCCAGGTGCTACAAAGCAGAACTGCTTCTTGACAGCACTGGACCACGATTTTCCACGATGAAGAGTTCAAGATCCTGAGTGCAGTTGCAGTTGCCGCATCATGAGGGTGATGTGCCACAGTCTGCAGCACCTCCGCAACCATCCAGGTCTGCCTTCGCTCTGCAGCTGAAGCACAGGCTGCAGGTCAACGATTGTACGAGCAGCGCAAGGGCGGAAAGGGCGGAAGTGGCAAGACAGAAGCTTCCCGGTTGAAGCAAGACTCTGACGTCTGCAGGATGTCACCGCAGGTGCCCACACTGGAGCCGCGATGGGAGCAGCTTTATGCTTCTGCACAACGCCAGTCAGAACGACTGCAACACCGTCGACTTTTGCAGGCGATAGGGCGGCTGTGCGCTGTTTCCAGTCCTTTCGTCTTGGTTTCAGCTTACTTCCACGCGCATGCAGGAGATGGAGGAAGAGCATTGGATGAAGACGCATTCGTTGCACAAGGGTGAAGATGACGGGACTGCGTATGATCGACTGTACCAAGATGCGATGCAACGAGGTCAGCGGCTTTATGCCAAGGAACAAATGCACCTGGCAGCAGAAGCACGGGAACTTTCCGAGGCATTCGTGCACGGAACATATTCCGGTAACTTGGCAGCCGAAGTTGCGGCGCAGCGATCACGTTGTCTCTATGAGGATGCTGGGCAGAGGTTGGAGCGGCTGGCTGCAAAGAGGGAGTTGCTAAATCCTGCAAAGCCCAGTGCACCGAAAAGCCATGTGCCCTTCGATCTCAGCCAAACTGCACGTGTGCACAACTCCGCCGCTGCTTTGCGGCAGCAGAACCCCACCACAGAGAGGCAGGTGCAGGCAGGCGCGGGTGATCCTGCTGCCATGTCACAGCTGCTGCTGTCCCGGGCAACATCGTGGCGACAAAGCCAGCGTTAATGCACAGCTAACACGAAGCCTGAGCCCTTGATGTGAAACCACGGGGCAGCACAATCCAAACGGAATGTGCAGGAAGGCAAGTGTGCGAGTTGCAGAAGGCCCACGAGCCGTGGCCCCAAAAAGATGTGGGAAGATGTCAAGAGTCGTGAATGATCGGGTTGCTCAATGAACCTTGCGGCTGTGCAGAGGAGGGTGACGCACGAATCACAAATGGCTCCGAACAGCTTGGGTAGTGATGGTGATGCTGATATAGTAATATAGTGCTGAAGTCCCATATAGATTGAGACACCTTGTTTCAAGAAGCACTCAGCGCATCAGCGGGTTTTCGTGAGAAATCCTACGTCGGGCATCTCGAGGGCGACGTAAGTCCCAACGACTACAAAAGTCGCACAAGAAAGGTAGAAACAGTCTAGAAACCCCGTGTCACGGGACAAACAGACAGAGCAACAAATCCAGCAGGCACGGCACACCTACGAGCACAGCAGTCAAGGCTGTACATGTCTGCACGTCAGGCATGTGCCCGTCCCTGACGAGCCTCTACTCCACTCGCTAATCAAAGCGCGCAAAATCTTCCACTGTCGCAGTAGGCCGCGTGCCGACGAACATCCGTTGCCCTTCTCAGAAAACTGAAAAGCGCGCTGAACCGACACAGCCGTGTGACAGATGTTGTAGAACATAGCAGTCTGACCGCAGAGGGGGGTCGAAAAATTGAAATACGCCGATACACCGATACACCGATACAGGGGGAACCGATACACCGACACCAACCCGGAAAAAAGCCCGGGAGTGATCATCAGCGCGGGACAGGGAGCGACCGGCGTATCAGTTTCTGGTGGGACGACAGGCGTATCGGCGTATCGGGGTATTCTGGACCTGGGGGTTGTTTCGGCGTATCAGCGTCTTCTGGGCCTGGGGGTCTGGGAGCTAGGCGGGGGTGGGGGCGCCCGACCGGCCGATGCGGGCCTCGGCGATTGGCCGCATGCAGGCAACCTACACTTCCGCGAGCGCGTGCTACTGCCTGCCTTGCTGCCCAACGCCCGAGCACTCCTTCGATCACAAGCAGAACATCATGCTCCGGCGCAGGTTGTGACGCCAAGTGGCTCTTCGTCGGAGGCCACGTCGGCTGCTTTGGCCGCCCCCCGCACGGATTGCTCGCTCGCCCGCACGCACTACAGCTGCAAGCGGAGACCCAGCAGTCCGGCGCCTTTTATACATAGTCGTCTGCGGAGCCACCCCGCTTCGTGAAAGTGCGCGAATCACGCGCGCACAGCTAAGCAGCTGCCTGACTGAGCTTGGGCCCGACGGTGGTGGAGTTGGCAGCAAGCGGTTGGCTCTGGAGGCTCCACGCTGCCAGCCGCGAAGGAAATCGGCAGGCACGTCATGTCGGAAAGGCAAGCGTGCAGCTCCGTTTTCGCCCCAAGCGATGAGCAAACACTCCGCAGTTGAGGGCACGCGAGCCAGGATGACCGGCAGCGTGTCCATATGTGTCCATCCAAGGGGCCCAGTAAGCAGCGTGATGCATCAGTTGCGCGAAAGCATGCGCAAGCGGTTGCTAAAAAAACAAGTCAAAAACAGTGAGCCCTGGCTGGCATCGCGGACCATGCGGCGGCATTAGCCTCGCCTTGCAGGCTTGTACAGTGACTGCAGCATTCCAGACTTTGCGTTTTGCGACAATCGTTTGGGGCCGTGGGCCCACAGCGTCCGCTGGAACGCTTGGGGACCCGCTCCGGCGCGGCGATGATATCATATAAATGTCGTCGAGATACGCGAACATCGCTGACATCCTTTTGTCTGTGGCACGGCTCCCAGCTCGCCCTCGATGCCACCCTCGTTTCGCCCCTCACGCGCGCTGGGCGAGGCCCATCCCGGAGCTGATTGGCATCCAGGCCACGCAGTCGCCGCCGCAGCGTGCCGCAAGCGACATCAGACCTATCCTTAAGTGCGCTCAGCGCGCCACTGCCGCCTTGTTGTCCTCGGCGTTGAAGTCGGCGGCCGCTACGTGGCTGAGTCAGCCACCTTCCTGCCGCTTGCTCGCCCGCCAGCGTGCGCAGGTGCACACAGCCACGGACGCGTGCTGCGGAAAACGATCCGCGAAAAAAATGGGCTGGGTTTTTTTTGTCCCCGTAGGGTTTTTTTGGACTCGGTTTGAAGGGCTCTTTTCGTCCCCGTGTGTCAAGGGTCTCTGTCGGTTCCCCCCACCCCCCCACGTCCCTTATTGCCCTTGGTGCAGTCACTGCAGGCTTGTGGGGGGGGGCCAGAAAAAGCTCTCTTTGCCACTAAAGGGATTGTCCAGGGTCTTGAGGGCCTGTGCCCCCTCCTGCAAGTCTAGAAGAAAGCCCGAGTTCAGCTGCGTCAGGACTTTTTGGAGATTTGAAGAGCAGGACACGGTTAGAGCCGGGCAAACCCTACCCAAAGCCGCAGCAAACTCTTTGCCGGTTTTTTTTTTTGCCCGACGAAGAAGGCAGGTCAAAAGCCTTGTCAGGGTCAGAACCCAGCCCTTTGCATCCAGGTGCCAAAAAGAGCATTTCAGGGACAAGAAAAAAACCCTGTCGCCCATGCAGTGTTTTTTTCCTCTCCCTGTCTGGTTTTTTTTGCACCCTGTCCGGAAAAATCAGAGCCCGAGACAGAGTGAAGTCAGAGCCATACCTAGAGCCAGCTAGAAGCCAGAGGCGGCCCTGAGTCCAAAGCCGATCCCCACTCAGAATTCAAGACAAAGGCCGGGCAAGAGCCCAGAGCCAAGTCCGCAAACTCAAGCAACGGAGCCAAGCGCAGGGCCAGCCCAAAGCCTCAGAATAGTATTGTTCTCACGCGGCCTTGCGGCATCGCGCCCCCGCGGCCCCAAAGCCACAAATAAACAATCAAATAAAGAAATACAACAAGACAGCAAGACAGCAAGAAAAAAGAAAGACATATACAGGCAAGAAAACAAAAGAAAGACAGACAGATACATGGAACGAAGGACGGGTGTCAGGTCAATCCTGAGCTCAAACTTTACACTCTCGGCCATAGACCCAAACCCAAGACTCTGAACGCATGAGCCATGAGTTTAGGTTTTGGGGTTGAATGTTTTCGGCGCCTCAGCGCCAACTTCCCGCCTCAACGACTCTGCCTCTTGCGCCTCTGCGCTTTGGAGCCGTTTTTTGAGGCTCTCGGGTTTGTCGTTTGACACGGTTTGAAATTTTAGTGAGGTCAACCCGGAGCTGTTCTTGTTTGCACCCCTTGCGTCTTGCGATGGACAGGGTTCGGTGGGATAGGGGTTTCAAAAAATAAATAAGGATCAAAAGAACGACGGCCACTGCGAGGCGACATTGCCAGTTACTATGCTCTCGTATTTGTCCTCTGTGGCCGAGGCGTTTGAAAGGGACCGGCGTCTAGTACGTTCTCGGGCTTTGTAAACCCCACGCAAAAGTGTCCGGATACGTGACAGCTCTGCAACTCTGGATGCAATGCTTGTCCTTGTTGTCCGCAGCCCACAGATAGGTTTCCTGCTTCGCAGAAAGCGGCCACGCATGCCCATCCCACTGGCCGACAAGAAAACAATCCACACAGTTTTTTCACCTCCACACAACTTCAACATCGCCCAGTATGGAAGCACTGCCCTTTTCTGAGAACTGCTACACGACAACGCTTCTTGGTCTTCTCACCTCCAATCTCCCACGTCTTGCATCCATACAGGATGTGGTCCGCCCAATACATCGAGAAAGGAATGAGACGGGCGTGCTGATGTGTCATGGCGTGCGGGAGCTTGCCATGCACGCGGAAGCAGCAATGCACTCAGACGACCAGCACGCCAGGCGCATGAATAACACTTTCTGGCGTGAAATGGCATGAAAAGAATGGCATGCCGTGGCATGCAAAAGGCTGGGGCAGCCCCAGGAGCGAAAATTTTCTGGCAGTATCCTGTGTGGCGTGCGGGCTTCTACCCGTTGGCTGTGCTTTCGGAGTGTTGGAACCGCAGCACCGGCATACTGGCCGTCTTCTACACGGATGCGTTTGCCTGCTTGGCAAGCAGCATCTGGCATAAGGATATCGGTGCTGACATAGCGGGGTTTACAACTCGAAGCAAGCATTGTTGTTGTGTTACTCTTCTCTCCTTGTGGAGCCATTGTGTGCGCTGTCGTTGCTTCGCTCCGCTACCGAGCGGGATTTAATAAAAACGGTGCATGTCTTGGCCAAGGCCGCATAGGGCCGCGCAGAGCGTGAAGTGGTTTTTCGCCATACAACAGCCATGCGTCGCAGCATGTCTCGCACTCCACCAATTGTGCGCCACCGTCGCAGCGCCACCCCTGTGCGCTTGATGCGCGGGGGCAGTGCAGCTCGAAGCCCGCTCCCTGTTTGTCCTGAAGCCCGTGGCATGCTCTCCCGTTCAGTCTCGCCGGCAGACACACGCGTGGCAAGTGACCTTTGGCCATCTGGTGCCTCAGTGTCCCAGCTCACGCAATTAGATCCTGCAACACCGCCTGAGGTCGAAAGCTGTGCTTTGTGTCAATTGCCCCTGCGCGCATCGGGTGATGCGACGTGGACATGGCCCTGTAGATGTAGCACTCAAATGCACCTCTTCTGTGCGGTACAAGTGCGCATTCGGTCAAAAGCTCCAGCATGTCCCGTCTGCAGAGAACCGTGGCCAGGTGTTGCAGGAGACGTGTCACCGTACAGCAAGCAGGGTTGTCGATTCAGAACACTTGGGAACCTTTACCCCACCAAGATGAACCAGACATGTTGAACGGCATGCCGCCGCCGCCTCAGCGAATTTTGGTACTGTGCTGTGCTCGCATGTCCGCATGGGACGCCCCAGTGCATGCACGTGAAATGGAATGGTCGCCAACTCGGGTTTTTACCACAAATGACACCGGCATCCGTGTTCAAACCGGGTGGCGAGGGGAATGGTCTTGCAACCTGTGTGGTCGCAGCATCACAGTTGATGACCCGCTCGTGTCCCTCATTGATGCCGATGATGCAAGTGTTTGGTTTATTGACGGGCACTGCACGCTTGTGGTTGACCTCGCCTATGAATCTAGGAATTGGGTGTGCTTCCCGACTTGTACGCAACCCGTCAGTACAGGTGTAGGTTCAAACCATCGCGCGGATATTGCAGTTGCTCCTGCTTTGAACGCAGGTTCTGAGGGCACAATGTTTTCGGCGATGCCACCAGCACGCAATTTTGAAGACACGAACTCGTTTGTCTATTGCCCAATTTTGTTACATGTAGCTGGGCTATTACATGCCGATGCTGCTTCTGCCTGGGGTGCGGCCGCACCATGGTTTGAAGCCTTGTGTTCATCCTTGTCCCGCGAGTTGACGGATGTCAGGCATTTCGCCCAAGCTTACACAGAGCTTATTCAAATTTCCGGCACCCAGACCCATGCGGATGTGCAAGCCGCGGAACAACTCCGACAGCTGATGATGCAGTATCCAAGCGGACCGCGGCTCGGCCTTAATCTTATCATTCCTGTCATAGTTGATAGGAATGGGCATGTCCCGAACTTGCTCCAAGATGTTATCTTCCAAATGTTCGCTGGCCTGAGATTGGCTTCCGAGCTGGACCGCGCAGTCACCATCTTCCGCTAACAGGGTAGGTGGCCACCTTCTTTGCCAAGCCTTCATCAGCCGTGTTGTGCCCCGACAGTGACAGCCAACGAGCCCCTTTGTGTACCAGGTATAATTACCAATACCGCAGCGGCTGCGGAGACAGCTCAAGAGACAGCTCATAACCCACCATTGTTGCAAACACATTTGCATCAACACCCGTGTGTGCGTCGTGTAAGTGCAGCGTGTGGCACGCGTCGCAGGTGCCGTGTCTGCAACGAGCACATTCCACACCGTACTGCATTCTACCACTGTTCACAAAACTGCCGTTTCACGGTCTGCGAATCGTGTTTTCGTCCGGGTGCGCCACCGTTGCCAAGCCGTGCTAGTCACCAACGATGTGCTAGTGAGCCGCCGCGCATACGCGATGAAACAGCTGTAGACGCCATTGCTGCCAACACCTCATCCTATGGCCGCATACAACTTACTCGTTACGTTGATATGTCCTTGGATGCATTTGTTCAGCGTGTCAACCAACTCGTAAGTGCAGGCCGTTTCGCACACATTGGCATACCACAGGCTAGGATTGAAGGGTCCTTTGCATGGGGAGTTTGGCTACGCATCAATCGTAGTCAAAGCGCGTTCGGTCAACGCCCGCAGGTGCTCTGTGGTGCTTTATTTCATGTTACGAATAGGACCCTCACGTTCCACGGGGATGCACTCAGTGCTGCCGGCAGCTTGCTGCCCATTTTCCAGCCCTGGACAGCAGCATGAGTCCTGAAGCAACCGTCTTGCGGTCAGTATATACAAAGTGAAACAAAGATATATACAGAACGGGCACACATGCCACATAAGATCACAAATTCAAGCCTTCCAACAATGAACGCTGGGCTTGACACACACCAGCCACAAAGTGCATGTGGGCTGACAACAGGCCTACACTGT
>CAJNDV010001013.1:0-10213 GCA_905221635.1 Symbiodinium sp. CCMP2456
TTTATAGGGTTCGGGGTTGAGGGTTTAGGGTTTAGGGTTTAGGGGTTTGGGGGTTTAGGGAGGCTGACGTTACGGATCAAGTCATCGGTTGGGTTCCCCGGAAGTGCATCACTCGTTTTTGCAGAAGGAGCCCCAGTTCAGAGCACTGCGAATGCCTGAGACTTTAGCATCTCCTTGCGCTCCTCGGGAGGGGGTGGCTTGCAAATCACCACCTGGCGGCTATCGACAGCTCAGCAGGGAATCAATAACGGGATGAGAACTACCCAACCGAGGCAGGAACCCAGTCATCCAGGTCCGGTCGCTTGAACTCCTGCCCGTCACGAGACTTTGCTAACTTGCCCAGCTTGCTCTTTTTACGGTATCTGCCACGGCAAATTAACGCAAACAGAGTTCGCAAATCGCCGTTTGATCTAGGGGCTGAGGGCTGCAACAGCCGAGCTCATCTGAAAATCCCATGACTTCCCTGTCGAGCGGGCCTTGAGCTCGTGGATTTCTATGGCATAGCCCTGGACGTCGATGTAATTTAAAAACAACCTGGCGCAATAATGCGGCTGCACCGTTTGGCAGCGACAAGCGTGAACCTCTTTCCCTGGGTCTCGCGCGGAGCGCCCGGGTACAGTACGTTATCTGCAAAAACGATAGCCTCGGACGTAAACTCATACAGGAGCCCACTTTTCGGGAAGAGAATGCGACAGCCAGCCATCAACAACTCGGCATGGAGCCGTCTCGGACAGGCTAGGTTCAGCCGCGTGAAGGTCCTCGTGACAGGAGGTGCCACAACCTCTTGCACTGCACAAAAAAAGGGGCCACGCGCCGCACGTGCCTCATGGTAGATCGTGCCCCGATGGTCCTGCAGCTCTCGCTTGTCGGGCGACATGTGGCAGCGCGGTGAAAAAGAACTACCCAGTGTCCAGGAGCAGGAAGTCAATGGTGCCCAGCTGCCCAGTGGCCACCCAGTCGCAGGCACACCTGCAATGCAGCCCAAAAACCCGCTCAACAGCATTGCATTTTGGTTGCAGGGGCACTGCCCAGAAATATCCTGATCTTCACCCTGACACCAAACATGGCAGCAGCACCCCACCCGCACCTGGACTTCCCCCTCCACCCCAGCAAACTGCAGCACACCACCTGGGGTCACATGCCGCGGCCATGCGGAAGGCTGCTGCTATCGATTCTCTGCAAATTCAAGCGAAGGATCTCTCGAGAATTCTCGAAGCTGGAGGCCTTCTTGTCTAGCCCCGATGGGCTTTGGTGCCATGCAGTCTGGCCCTCCCGGAAAGTCCCGTGGCTCTCTGCACCGATGTCTTCAATCGTTACTACGAAGGATACGAAATGCCGTTACTATAAGGGATACTGTTATACAAGTGTTACTATGAAACCTACAAGAGTCTTGAAACCGTGTCACCTGAAGCTCTGCGACCCCCACGGGCGATGTACGCATTGGCCGCATCCACTTCGCAAGTGGTGACCTTTGCTCAGGACTCGACATCCTGTACTCGTCCGAAGCCTGGATGCTTCATTGCTCTTTCTCCAACAAGACATCTCGGCGCAGCGCGCTGCCGCGCCCGCCGAGTTCGCGCAATCGCTGCGCCATGACCATGGAGGAGTAGCCGACGTAACCTCGGAAGCTCTGTGAGATCACATCCATCCGAGTCTTCCAAGGCGCACTCGAGCTCGAGGTGCCGACAGCCAAACTCAACGATGCGGTCCTCGGGCCGCAGGGTCGCCTCGATTCTCAGGATCTCACGTCTCACTCCAGGGGGTCTCAAAAAGGGTTTCGCGGTTGGGGCCATAATAATTTCTATAGGGTTTGGGGGGTTCCTTATTCTAATGATAGCAGAAGGGGCCTCAAGACCCTCTTCGAGTTATATGAGGCTTCTGTCTCAAAAAGGGCCCTTCGGAACCTCCAGGAGCTCTTTCTTCTGCTCCCCCTGGATCTTCAGCCAACTCCGCTCCTGCCCAGGGGAAAGTTCCGGCGTCTACGAGCAGAGGAGGAGCCCTAAACCCTAAACCCTAAAACCCGAATGGGGATAGGGATAGGAGACGCTCCTCTGCAAACTCTTCGATCACCTGCGGAAACTCACTGCTTTGTTCGAAAGCGCAGCTGTAGCTTTCAACTTTATCTGGGGACCTTGATCACGGACTGCACGTCTCCGGGAGTGGCTCGCTGCCTGCGCTACGTCTTCGGATTGTGCAAGAAGGAGCCACGCGCATGCCAGCGAAATCAGCGATTTGAGTTCCTCGAGGAAAAGCACATTCAGGCATCCAATGGCCTGATCCACTTGAAGAGCTGCACCTCCTTCTGCGCCATGGGCCTCACTGTTCTTTGGGTCTTCGGAGCGAGGCTGCAAAGGCTGCAATGGGGTTCCGTGGAAAATCGAGGGTCAAACCTCAAAGCTCCCAAGGGCACTGGACTTCGTACCTGTCAAATGCAAGATGAGTTGACAAGTCATCCTCATCAGCGACATGAACGATTGAATGAGCGCTGCGGAAAGAAGTTCTGCGAAGACCGTATCCTTTGGACGATTATTTTCCAGGTGGCTCAGTCTCCGCCTTGCCTCGGGGAAGTCTACGGCGAGGGTGGCCTCGTTCAGGACCTGGCGCGAGGCAGCGCTAAGATTGTCGGCTTGTTGCAGCCGTCGTTCCTCCTCTTGCTCCCTCCTACTCCTCTTCCTCCTCGTGGGTCATCGCTCGTGAACATGCAGCTGCTGCTGCAGCACTCTGCCTCCGCTACGTTGTAGTCGAGCTTGCGCTGGCGCCTCAGTTTAAACACCGTGCCACTGCAATGTGCATAAACGGACGCTTGAGGACCCTGGCATCTCGTCCTGGATCTCATCCGCAGCCTGCCTGTTCCTCAGACCAGCGACCGAAAGCCCTCGCCCGCAAGCGAGGGCTACTAAGGTTGCGAGGCTTACGAAGTTTCCGGAGAACGGCCGGCCTGCCATCGCGGCAGGCTTGAGCTGCACAGGCCAGTGCAATGCTGTCGGGTTCGACCTGACTCCAAGCAACCGAAGCAGATTCCGGGGGGTTGAACTAAGGGCCGTCACCCAGTCCTACACTTGACTCTGGCTAGGGTACAGCGTCACGACCGGCCTCCTCTAAGCGCATCTGCTCCAGCAGGGACAGACACTGTGGCCAGCGGCCTGCCTCCATACAAGCATACCTCCAAACAAAGGTCTGCGACTTCAAAGCCGGCATGCCAGGAGTGCATTCATCAGCGCGAGCTCTGAGTTTCACGCAACCCCACGCCGTAGCACATGAGATCGCGAGAGACATCTTTCCTGGTTGGCACGAGGTACGCGGCTGCCGCGCAGCTTCCGCTAAGAACATGGAGGTTCCGAAAATAGGGGACCCTAATATAATACCCTAAGTAGTATGATCCTTATCATAAGGAACCCAAAATAAGATGATCCTTATCATAAGGAACCCTAAATAAGGTGCCCCCTTGCTTTCGGAAACTCCCCTCCCACATTGCTGTAAGGTGGCGGAGACTGCGGGGTGCCCGCGCACTCCAGCATCTCCAGGGTTGCCTGCACATACGAAGCTGCGTTTAGGGCTTAGGGCTTAGGGTTTAGGGTTTAGGGTTTAGGGTTTAGGGTTTAGGGTTTAGGGTGTAGGGCTTTGTTCGCAGGGAGCTGATCTATCGAAACCATACTTCTACACAAATCCACATGGGATGAAATTCAGGAACTCCTTGGATTGCTCAAGACCAAAACCCGATTGAAAAACACCCAAGTTGCCTAGGCCGTCAAGGTCTCAAAGCTCCGATCCCTGAACCCAGGAGAGAAGAGAAAGAACAGTCACCCTGAATCAATTAGACGATGGTGTGAAGTAAGTTATACCATAAGTAACGGTATAACAAGGAGCCCTAGGGGCCTAAGGATTAGTCAGAAGTAACTACAGCGCAAAGCCTAAAGGGCCTAAAGACCCTAAAATCTGAACCACTACCCCCCCACCCCCTGCAGACTGAAGCCCCAGATACCAATTTGCAAATCCTTTACCCCGCCAACAGCGTATCCCATGCAAAGGCAACTCTGCCAAATCCCAAAAACCCTAAAACACCAAAGCAAGAAACGGGAGGGACCTCCCAGGCACCAGCTCCGGCCTAAGCATGGGCAGGAAATGAAGCAAGAACCACAACTGGCGTTGATGAGCTCTCACAGAAGCAGAAACATCCAGTCGGGCTCTGTGTAGGCATAAACAATCATGTACTCATGGAAGCACGTATGTATGCACGTATGTATGTATGTATGTATGTATGTATGTATGTATGTATGTATGGAGGGAGGGAGGGAGGGAGGGAGGGAAGGACGGGCTGATGCATGGATGCTGGGATGCAGGGATGCACAAGCATGCAGGTTGCTGTACAGAGATAGAGTGATCCGCTGTTGTTCCTGTTGAAAAGGCAGGATCCCTCCCCTACTCTATGGCCCCTCACAGCGCCACAACTTTCATCCTCTTCACCTTCTGCTCTCCCTCCGAACCAGGGTAGAGGAAGGGGGAGCAACCCCCCTCCCCGTATGTTATGGGGCTGTGTCTCTGCAAAAGCTTCCGTGGCAGATTTGCCAGGAAGGTAGTCTAGAAGCTGACCGACAAGGGAGACTCCCCTCACCAAGAAAAGATAATCAATGAACAATGGACACATAGTACACATCTTTCGCTCTGTCTCTCTCTGTCTGTCTCCCCGTTGTTTTCTTTCGATGGGCTTATCACTCAGTCCATTTTTCGGATGTGGGAGAGGAGGCACACGTAGGAATATCCCCGATAAGCCTGTCTCTCCTCGTTCTTCCTTTTGCGGGCACGTGTCGCGTGCTCTGTCTTGCTCGCTTGCTTGCGAGAGGTGCAGGGCCTAGCTCCTCTCTCTCTTGCTCCCTCGCCTTCCCTTGTCTCAGCCATCGACACAGGCCATCATGCCGATGTGCCAGGACTCGCTGTTTGCCACCCCGAGCCTCTGTGGACAGGTGCCCTCTCAAGCTCCCCGGAATCTCAAGTTTCAGGGCTCCGGGGCTCCAGCTCTTGCGCCGTGGCCAAGAAGGTGAGGGCCTGGTAATCCCGGACTTAGCTTAAGTTGCCGTAAGAAGGATCTAGGGTAAGCAATGTGCTTTCCTTATTGCGGCAGGGCTGAGGCTCATGATGCTTGTTGATCATCATCGCAGCCCGAGTGTATATAGTATAAATTCAATCTGGTAGGTGGGGAGCTGCCTAGCTACATCTGCATCTGCGTGTATCTGTCCACTGTCTACCCATCTGTCTACCTATCATCTCCCTAAACCCTAAACCCTCTAAACCCTCTAAACCCTCTAAACCCTCTAAACCCTCTAAACCCTCTGAACCCTCCAAACCCTCTAAACCCTCTAAACCCGCTAAACCCTCTAAACCCCCTAAACCCTCTAAACCCTCTAAACCCTCTAAACCCTCTAAACCCTCTAAACCCTCTAAACCCCCTAAACCCTAAACCCTAAACCCTGAACCCTAAACCCTATGCGGTGCTATCATCTCCTGGCAGAAGTGCCCGGGACCGAAGAGCCAGGCCTTCTCCCACTCGCCGTTTCGACTGCAGGCCAGGGACAGCGCCTGAGATCTGAGGACTCAGGAAGGTGATTCTGATCTTTGAATTTGTGGTTTAGGGTTTAGGGTTTAGGGTTCAGGGCTCTTGAATTTGTGGTTTAGGGTTTTGGGTTTAGGGTTTTGGGTTTAGGGCTCTTGAATTTGTGGTTGAAGATATATGGATGTTCATGAGCTCTTCATGACCATGAGCACCTGGCAGGCTCCCCTGCTCAGAACTTTTGCTCACATTATTATCGTTATCATCATGATGAATATCACTACTAGTACTAGTAATATTAATAATACCATTATGCTTATTCTCTCACATACGAGCCGGACCTGGTAGGTCTCGAAGTCAGGCTCGATGTCTGCAGCTGGCATGCCGTCGAGCCTCGGTTTCTTCAGATGCCGTAGCCACTTACTAATTAGGAATAGGGTTTGGGGGTATAATATACCATAAATATAGTAAGGGGTAAAATATACTATGAATATAATAAGGGGCATAATATACGTATAAAGATAATAAGGGACCCCCCGAAATCACTCGAAGCTTCGGAGATCTTCGGAGGGGGTCGGATTGGACAAGCAGCCCCTGACTCGACTCGGCGACACGGATCTCGGTGCCGAACAAGCAAAGGGATCGCTCCCACTGCTGGCCTCGACCCAGTGCCTCGCTATGTGAAGCTTAAGATCACGCTGAGCCGCCTTGTTCTTACATGTAGGTACTGTTGTGAACATTCGCGTCAGCATTCTTGTGGCTAGTCTTCATATTGGTACTAACGTTACCAACAGCTACCTTTCTCAACTCGACCTTTCGGCTTTGACAGTACATTGACTCAATCTCTCTCTGATTGGCAGGCTCTGTGTTGTTGGAAAAACTAGCCTCTGCTCGACCTTCGAGGGCGCCGAGGACGACACTGCGACGGCCACATTGAAGGTCACCACATCCTGCTCTACCTCGGTGTAAGGCTTTGGCTTTAGGGCTGGACGCAAGGCAGGGTGCAATGTGACGTGATCCAGTCGGGGCAACAAGGTATGGATTGGAAAGACGGTAGTATGCATGCAGACCTACATACAAATTTGTTCCTTCGTGATCGTGTAAACTCATGTTTTTCGTGCCAGTTCAAGCTTGTCGCAACAGTTCTGCGAAGCTAGAAACGTCGAGCATGGTGTATCGATGAATGCTGGCATCGGAAATGGTCTGCACAACAAGCTCGAACTGTCTCCTTGACCAAGTTTGTCTTGCTAGTGGCATGTTCCATGCCTGTGTATTGAGATGCAGACTGCTTCCTGCGTGGTGTGATGTGAATTGGCATCATGTTCTGCTACTTCGTTTCAGAAATATTGCGTGGCATTCCGTGAATGCACGTGCACGTGCATAGTTGCAGTCATGTACTCTATGCATGTACATACAGATGTCAATGCAAGTACATACCAATGCATAGGCGTATCTGTGTGGATGTGCAAACATCCCAAAAAGGAAGTCTGTACGATGCATGACATGCCGCCGAATCCTATGCTCGTGGTAGTATGGTCCTGTTTTGTCGAATACCTCAGGTAGCCACAGTCAGCGGTCCCGCAGGCATTCTGCGACCTCAGGTCGGGCCTCGCCCCTCGAGCATGGAGCACCTCCATGATCGACTTCTCATCGCCAGCGCGATAGGCGTAGTAGAAGGGCGTGTGACCATCACGTGAACGTGCTTCTACGTCGGCACCGTGGTCCAACAACAGCCGGCACGTCTCTGAGGACTTGCCGGTGGCCGCATAGTGAAGGGCCGTCCATCCGTTGCCCCCACGTGCATCCACTGCAGCTTTGGCAGCCAGCAGGGCCCTGCAGAGCCTGGGGATTCCGAGATGGGCTGCGCGCATAAGCAGCGTCTGCCCGGCACAATCCGCTTGCTCCAAGAGTTGAGGAAAGGCCAGGACACTCACAAATATTTTGGCGGTTGGGGCCAAGTTCCGACTGTCCTCGGAGATCTTCACCTGCATGTCCGGCTTGGACGGCATTCGGGTCAACATGGCCTTTTCGCTGAGCCAGTCTTGCATTTGACGGCACACCGTTCGCAGCATCCAAGCCTGAACAAAATCCAGACTTGATAGCAGATCAGCGCTTGATGGCTCCAAGGAGATCATGTCCAGGATATGAACAGGGCGCTGGCAAGATCCGCTGGGAGGGGCCTCTTCGACCTTGTCAGGGGCATCAGGCTTCCAAGTCGATTTCGAAGAGACCAGCGATGCAGCACAGTCTAAACCCTAAACCACGCCTTCGGCGGTCGAGCATCGCCAGGAACAGCTTCAAGCGTTTGCGCCCGACCCTGAGGAGGAGAGCTGAGAGGCAGAGAGCTGACAGGGAAAAACTTTGGAGTTCACAGGGTTTGGGGTTTGGGGTTTGGGGTTTCGGGAAACGATCAGGGGGAATCTTCGGGGCTGTGAATGTGTTAGCGGACGGCCGCTTCGCAGATCACTTAGGGCGGGAAGTAAATCATCTGGTTGCAACGGCATCTTTTGCCCAGGAGCCAACGTCCCACCGTACGCTCGCCAGCCAAGACATGCGCTAATCAAGGCTGGCCAGAACCAGTGTCGCGAGGCATCGAGAAGCCTGCAAAGCAGGGTGCCAAAAGGGGCTTTTGGGGGTCCTTTATAGTGTAATTCTAATGAGGAATCCCCAAAATAATATGTCTGCTTCGTCAGCAAGGACCTGCCTGCCTGCAGGCTCTTGTTGGCCACGGGGCCCAAGCGTCTGTGCATAGCGAGGCTCCCATTGCACGGGTGCCGAGGCCATATGTGACAGGATTTTGATTACTGCATAATGAACCCCAGGGCAACGCTCGGAGACACATTTCACACAAACCACAACGCCCAAATCTCTCTGCTGCAACGTAACGAGATTGCAGTGTCAGTCGCTCTGCTTCGTCTTGCCTGCTTCAGGTGCCATGCGTAAGCTGTAAATGCTCTGCGGGCCATGTGGCTTCGAGAGGAGGAGACACTGCGAAGCTTGGGGCCCATGCGCTTCGCCCCGTCATCTCTCCCAGGAGGCTCAGTGCCTGGCATTCGCACTACGCGCCAAACACAGCCCGAAGGAAGCTGCCGAAAACTTAGGCTCTGCACCCATTCCCAGTGATGGCCGTGCTCACCTGAGCTCTGCGAGTACCCACCTGTCACCGGAAACCAGACTGGACTCGGCCCGTGGCAGTTTCGCAAGGCAGTTGTGTAACTGAGCGTCTCCTGACAGTGGAGAGCTGAAAATGCAGCTCCCATAGGCTCACTTCCCCCTGTGTCGGGCCTCGAGGTGGCCTCCAGATCGCAGAAGCTCTGCGGCCTCCGCCAGCCTCTGCTTGGGCAAGAAGATGTGGGAGTTTCCGAACATTAAGGGTACCTTATTCTGGGGTCCTTATAATAAGGATCCTACTATTTAGGGTACTACATTAGGGTCCCCTTTTCTTTTAAACCCCCATGTGGAAACTTAGGAAAACGGGCGGCCTCTCGGCCGAGGCTTCCTTCTGTCGGAAGCGAGTGCAGAGCGCACCCTGTCAGGAGACGTCAGTGACTGGTCTGCAAATTCGGGGCTCTCGACTTAGAGGCCTTGGAGTATAGAACCGTCCCGGAAGATGCAGATGGCTGCACGACTTTGCCGGAAGCCTGGCCAATGGGAACGGGATGCACTTCAGGCTTTCTACGTACTCCGGTCTGTGTGATGGTATCAAGAAAGCATGGCTTGGGCCGACCGTTTCTCACACCACATATCATCGTCAGCGCGAAGAATACTGTTGCTGTTAGTCCACTTTCTGCTGCTGTCAGTACAAACACCATTGTGATGAAACTTGGCACTGTTAGCACCACCGCAACAACGAGGACCATCACCATCACCACCACTTATGCTACTCAAACCGCTTCCGCTACTGCTGCTTCTACTGCTACTGCAACGCCTACTTCCATTGCTGCCACTGGGAGGGCGACAAGAAGCAGTCTCAGACGAAGCGTTCTTGACGTTGCTCTGATCACGACGCCCCTGAACTCTCAACTTCAACATCCATCACCCACATCCCCCCAAATCCTCAAACCCTAAAACCCCAAAATCCTAGAAACTCTAAACCCTAAGGCATGAAACCCTAAGACCCCAAAATCCTAGAAACTCTAAACCCGAAGCCATGAAACCCTAAGATCCCAGAGCCGGGTCGCTGGGCCTTCTTGGCTTTCTTGGCTGCCGGCACCGCGCCCGCCTCGCGAACGCGCTCGGCGAGCTCGGGCTGGTCGCCTGGTAACGCCAAGAACCAGCGGCCCTAGATAGGGTTGTAAGGTTTTGAGGGTTTTTAGGGTTTTGAGGGTTTTAGGGTGCTTCGGGTTTTGAGGGTTTTTTAGATTCTTAAACGACGGTTTATATGGTTGTTATCGTTGTTCCTACTAGAACTGATCTTAGTAGTATCATTATCTAATATTCCTACTGTCATTCTGGTTGTTATCATTGCCAGTATTTCTACTAGTGTTCTTATTGCCGTTAGTATTGTATACATACTAATATTACTATGAGTGTAGTTAGTCGTAGTAGTAGTAGTAGTAGTAGTAGCAGCAGCAGCAGCAGCAGCGGCATATCCGTCTACTGCCACTACAGCTACCTCGTAGCAGAAGCTGTAGCTGTCGTAGCGGCAGTTGTAGTAGCTGTAGTCGT
>CAJNDV010001014.1:28176-40105 GCA_905221635.1 Symbiodinium sp. CCMP2456
TAAACCCCTAAACCCCTAAACTTAGAAGCCAAGGCTACCACCCCACGGGCGGAGGACAGCCCTGGGACTCCCTGGGAAGGCCCTGCCAGTGCCCTGGCTTTTTAATTTTTTTTTCGTGAATTGAGGGGGTCTCCTGGCTCAGGAGTTTTTTGGGCGGTTTCTGGTTTAGGGTTTAGGGTATAGGGTTTAGAGATTAGGGTATAGGGTTCAGGGTTAAGGGTTTAGTGTTTAGGGTTTAGGGTTAAGGGTTTAGGGTTTAGGGTATAGGGTTTAGGGTTTAGGGCTGGCGGTGCCTGGTGTCTCCTGGTTCAGAGTTTCTTTCTTGTTTCAGGCTTTCAGGTTATGGGGGCTTCAGGGTCTAAGCCAGTGCCCTGGCTTTGGAGCTTTTTTTGTTTAAAGGGTTTCAGGGTTTGTATGGGGGTTTTAGGGTTTCGGGATTTCNNGGGGGGGGGGGGGGGGGTTCAGGTGTCTCAGGGTTTGAGGTTTCGGGATTTAATGGTTAAGGGTTTAAGGTGTTAGGGTGTTGAGGGGTTTCAGGGATTAGGATGTTTAGGGTTTGGAGGTTTTAGGATGTGGCGGTTTTGGGTTTCGGGGTTTCAAACTCTTTTGGGTTTTGCGGTGTTGGGGTGTTCAGGGTCTGAATGGGTTTGGCGGTATGTTGGGATGTTTAAGCTGACGGGTGGCAGAGTGAGGAGGAAGCGCCCGCTCTGGGGCTTTCTGTTATAGGGATCGCTTCAGCAGGCGACACTCGCCAGGAGCGATCATGATGGACATCAATGCTGCATGTTCTGAACACAAATTCCACCGTTCTGTTGACAAGTTGATAAAGACTTGCAACACATTTCACCCGAAACAAGTCAACCCTTCAACCTAAACAATTGATTCTGACCAAACGTTCTGGCTCCTTGAACTATAACTAGACTCAAACCGGGTGCCAATCTGTAGCTATGCTCAGTTTCCTTTCTGGTCTTGTACAGGTACGTATTCACAAATACCTCAATCCGTAAACAACTACAACCACCCTGAAACCCTAAAGCCCTAAACCCTACAAATCAGGTGGGGCTCGGTTCCAAAGCCGTACCGCGTCACCAGCACCTACTGGGTCGACCTCAACGTCGACAACATGAAGGCTGAGGTGTACTGAAGCTTGTCTATTAGGGGGGTTTAGGGTTTAGGGGTTTAGGGTTTAGGGTTGAGGTTTCTGAAGCTTGTCTATTTTACATCCACAAGTAGTATAAGGACACCTGAAAGGAGTGCTACTGGTAATTGTCAAGGCTCCCTCATTACCGATTTAGGGGTTTGAGGTGAGGGCTTAGGCATAATATATGTGTTCTGGCCCCAGAATTCCTGAATTCCTCTATTTCTAAAGACAAAAGTCCAGGCAATGGTCCCTTCACAGTGGCTTTCGAAGTCTATGACAACTTCTTTGGCTACTCAAGCGGAGCCACTGCCTCAGGAGGGGTCACTTCTTCTGGTTGGCTCCTAGCTCGCTTGGCACCTTTGACAGAACCTGTACTGCACCTAAAGTCCTAAGGCCAAAGCACTAAAGGCCCAAAGGGTTTAGGGTTTAAGGTTTAGGGTTTATAGGGTTTAGGGTTTATAGGGTTTAGGGTCCAAACCTTTGAACCCTGAACCTCTAAATCTAAATGCCGCATTTATATTTGTTAGCTTCGACCTTCAGAGCGCATCCTCCAGTCAATACGAAGCCCTTAAAGCCCTACCTAAGTCCTCTGATTCCAAACCCGAAATCCCGAAGAGTGGGAGAAGCGTTTATGGGGTTTAGGGGTTTAGGGTTGAGGGTTTAGACCCCACACTCCGATCCCCGTAGCCCCGCCCAAACCCTCAGGCAGACATATGATGTAATTCGTATAATTTAGGAGCCTAAATAATTGCCAGGGCTATTTTTTTTGGGGGGGGTCCTTATTATAGCTATACTATAAAGGAGCCCGAAGCCATATTCTAGTTTAGGCCCCTATAGTACCCCGATTCGTCACAAGAATCGACTTGCCAGCGGTATGCTGCGTGAACAGTCCAGTACTGGCCTGGTGACACATTACTACTCGGAGGTTCATGGGGCTTAGTAAGGTTTAGGGTTTAGGGTTTATGGCTAAGTACAGTTATAAGTACCTTAATTGGGGTTATAAGTATTTATAAGTATAGCTACCTTATTTATAACCCCAGTTACTAAGTCCCATGAACCTTTAAGTAGTTCTTTTTTGGGGGCAGGTTGCAGGAGCACACAGCATCACTCGGCAATCCTGAACTTGTGTAAACGCCGGAACCCTAAACCCTAAACCCTAGACCCTTGGGCGGACCTAATCCGGTGATGCGGCCAAGTAAACCAGGGCACTGACAGATGAAAGCAGAATCTGCCCATGTAGTACATACCTTAGCCCACCAAAACCCACTTTTTTGCAGGGTCCCGATATATCCCATATTAGTTTCTAGAATAAGAACCTACAAAAAGCGGGTTTTGGTGGGTTAAGGTAGGTCAGAATGATTGACTGATTACTAAAGCCATCCTCCCTTCACAGCAGCCCACTGCAGTGGTAACTAACTGGGCTGCATGGGGCTAGCCTGGACCCAAGCAACCCCTCGCTCACACAGAGAGTCAGTGGGGTCTATCATTATGGCCTCGTCTTGGGTTCAATGCTAGGGTACCGTAGGGTTCCGGGTGCAAGGTCTACAAGGAAGTCAGTGGGGGCATTGCCGGGGGCCATGCGGTGGTTTTGGTCGGCCACTCAACGGCAAGAAGCAGACTTAGGCCGAGGCTCCCCCCGCCCGGAATGCGATTGAATTTGGGGTACGGTTGCGACCCAAAGTAATCAGGTACTATTTGTATACCCTATAAACCCTAAGCCCTAAACCCTAAACCCTATAAGCCCTGTAAACCCTAAGCCCTAAACCTTGGAGCCCTAAGGGGTACGGCATTCAGGATGTTGCGATGGTTTGGGCGGGATAGGTTTGCAATTGTAGAGTTGGGGCTCCTGTGTTCGAGGTGAGGTGTTTGTGGCTTTGAAGACAGCACTTAGGATGGACGGTTTAGGGTTTAGGGTTCGGCTTTGGTGGCTTGTGTGGTACCCTTTCCGATCTATGCCCCATCGTGCCCCCTAAACCCAGAAAGCGTATGCAGTTTTGGGTTTGGGTGTATGCTGCAGGCGGGCCTATGCAGCCCCTGCGGACCCCAAACAGCCGGAGACCGAAGATTGAAGCAACAAGACCTTGAATCTTTGACCCAACAACGCCAAGCCCAAAAGCCGAAGCCCACACATCAGCTAATTGGTCGTGGTATCTCCCTTTTGGTCCCTATGCAATTACGCATTATCTCTCTAGAAGTCCATGAACCCTCTTGTTACTTACGACCCCTTTGAGAAAGATATGGACCCAAACCCCAAACCCTAAAGCAAACCCTAAACCCTACAACCAACAACGCAAACCTTGACCCCGAATCCCAAAGTCGAAAGCCCACACCCAAAACTTAAACCCCAAAACGCAAACCTAAAGCCCTGAAGCATTTCTTCGGAGCCTTTTGAAGCCCCCTGTGTCTGAGTCTTCTGGCATAAAGCATCTTTCCGGGAGCCCCGCAACTTGCCCCTGTCGGTTCCTTGTAAAAAGGCCGGTTTAGGGTATAGGGTATAGGGTTTAAGGGTTCCTTTAAGACGTTTAAGGGTTTAGGGTTTAGGGGTTCCTTTAAGACGTTCCTTGAAGAGTTAAGCTCGCAATTTGGGTACTCTTAGCAAACATCTGGGGGCATAATCGAGGGGCTACTAGAGATCGAATAGTTATGGTGCTTATTTTGGATATATGGGGTATAGACGAGGCAAGTTCGGGGTTTAGGTTTGTCAACAGTTTAGGATCTGTGTGGCTCACCAGGGCCTCAGCAAGCAGTACTCACTGTCTTCATTGTCATGCGGCTGAGGATATGGCACCTCGAGCTCTGACGACTACTGGGAGCTGATGAACAGATGCTTAGCTTTCACAGCAGTCTCCAACTTTCGGGAGTTTGGGGGCAACACATAGAGTATAGGGTCAGGTGCTAAGGGGGGTTCCACAGCACGAGAATGAGAAACGACGGGGTTAGCGGAATGAGCGAAACTTCTGTGTTCCGAAAGCATCTTCCCTGAACCCTAAAACTTGGACCCGAAGCCCTACTTACTCACGGCCCCAAAAACCGAAACCCTAAACCCTAAAGCCGAAACCCCAATTACTTCCGGCCCAAAACCCTATCCACATCCGGCAACACTGAGGCCCTGTCGGCCCTCCTGACCCGAAACCTTATAAGCCCCGAACCCGGAAAGCCTAACCTGACAGGCTTAGGCCCTAAGTAGACCTCGGAAATATAGTCTTAGAGGATCTGGGTTTTACGTTACGGGGTTTTTGTAATTTAGGGTTTGAGGGCTTTAAGCCTAAACGAAGCTCTAGCACCTAGAGGAACAGTAGAACCCAGTCAGAAATAATCCAACAAAACCTCTACGTACACGATTCTTGCAAACCCTAGGAAACTGCAAGCTTTGCAAAAACCTCTCAAAGCTGCGCATGCTCGTTACCTAGAGAGTCCATCTATACTACCATTATGGAGTTAGGTCCCAAAAGATCATCCCTGTTATGGTTTTGCGGACCTGGTTCCATCATTGTAGTATCTGTGGACCGTCTGGGTTATGAAGATCCGGACATGGGTTCCCAACGTCGTGCTGGGATCCTTTCCGCAGGGTCACACTCCGACCAATCGGATCTCTATAAGGGTACGGTAGCAGTGGGGTTTAGGATTTAGGGTTTAGGTTTAGGATTTAGGGTTTAGGGTATATAGGGTTTGTAGGGTTTACGGTTTAAGGTTTAGGGTTTAGGGTTTCCAAGCTTGTATATATTTGGGTTCTATCACTTAATTAGTCAGGGTTTCACAGGGCTCTAGAAAGGGATCCATATGGGTGCTGATTCGACTTTGAATCCCTGTAAACCCCACCCGGGTTTAGGGCACCATAAGGGTCGATGTCCTAATGGGGTACTGTAAAGCGTTCAATGCATCTGTTAACCACTCATAATCCCACAAATCCTAAACTATCGTTCTTTGCTTGTATGTGAAAATATCTGTATAGATGTAAATAGAAATATGATTTGGTATACTTATGTATGTATGTATGTATGTATGTATGTATGTATGTATGTATGTATGTATGTACAATACGCACACACACACAGGAACAACTCTCTCTCTCTGTCTCTCTCGCTGTGTCTGCCCCTTCTCACTCACTCCCCAAACTGGAAACCCAAAATAATAGCACACCTACAGCACTCGATGAAAAACCTGTCATAGATAGCAATAGTACCCCCACGGTCCCCATTACCCTTAAACGAGCCCTTTCAGGAACCCTATTGCTACCTCTAACCCCTTAAACTCTGAAGCCCTAAAAATTGAAACCGTTGGCCCCCACACTTCGGCTTATTAGGCTGGGGCAGCGGATGGGGCGACGGCGGCCGCTCGGGTGAAGCCTTCAAGAACTAAGTCCCAAGGTGGAGCGTTCAGGGTTTAGGGTTTAGGGCTTGCGGTTTAGGGTTTAGGGTTTGGGTCTTACGGTTTAGGGCTCACGGTTTATGGCATTTTTGTCTTAAGGCGGCTCGAGTACATTCTTAAGGCTCTTTGAGGGGAGTTGCATTATGTCTGAATGCGAGACACCTTCGAGTCTGAGGTCACGTGAATGATCAGAAGGGTTGGTGATGATGAGAACGAGGATGCTCTGGTGACGATGTTGGGATGAGAATGAAGAGCCACGGTTTAGGGTTTAGGGTTTAGGGTTTAGGGTTTGGGGTTTAGGGTTTAGGGTTTGGGTAAAAACTGGCTGTTTTGGCCCACCCACTTGCACGAGGATGAACCACTTGTCCTCCCCGAACCGTAAACCCTAATCAAACAACCCTCAGTAAACCCTAAATATAGGCTACGCCTACGCCAAGATACCCGGAAATGTTTCCCAGACACCTAAAACCAAATCCTTAGAACTACTCCGAATCGCTATAAGCAAACAAACCCCAAGTAAGCTCTTGGGTTTTTCAATTCAAGACACTTCCTTGAAAGTACCCCTGGTTCCCTGGCACACCCTAAACCACGAGGATACTTCAAGCACATGTAGGGAGGGAACCGTCAGCCTCTCAGCCCCTCCAATCCAAAAGCCCTATAATGTAGGGGCCTTAATCATCAGAATGGGGTGTTGGGGGCTCCTCATCATAATTATAGTACAAGGGGCCCCAAAACCCTATTCTAATTATTAATTATTAAGGCACCCGAAGAACCCTCTCAAAGAATCGTTTTTTTAAGGGTTCCTTTACGGGTTCCTTTCAGGCTTCCCCGAGACTCCCAAGGCTGCTTCAAGGGTTCTTACAGGGGCTACGGGGGCTTGGGCTTCAGGGTTGCGGGCTTCGGGCTTAAGTGGTGGAGTTTATAACTGGAGGTTTCTTCAGGTTGCCAGGGCTTAGGGTCAAAAGTTTAGGGTTTAGGGTCTCTGGGTCCTTGTTGGCTACAATTGTACATTTTTGTTGTAATAAAATAATAAAACCCAACAAGGATTAAACATGATCGTTTTTAATATAGCCCCAACCAGGAACCAGGTTAACCCTAAACCCTAAACCCTAAACCCTAAACCCTAAACCCTAAACCCTAAACCGTAGGGTTTAGGGCCTTGAGGTTTCTTCAAGATGCTGCGCGGAGTCAACCTTGCCTCGATCGAGCCGTCAACCTACTGGGGGGATCCGCGTTTAGGGTTCAGGGTTCAGGGTTTTGATACAGGGGTCTTAATAGTTAGAATTGGGATTGGGTTTTAGGGTTTAGGGTTTAGTAATTTTGGGTGTTGGGCTTGATTTTCAGGGTTGAGGGTGTAATATAGGGACCTTGATAATTAGAATAGGGCTTTCGGGCCCATCATGCTATAGTTACAATAAGGAACCCCCAGAATAGTAGCCCCCTAGGGTTCAGGGTTTTGCCAGTAAGGTACCCTCATATTCTCCTCGTGTAACTATTTCATATATTACACCGTGTAGTCTTCGTTATATGGCTATACTGTAAGATTGTAAAATACACCTTATGATATGTATGTACCTGTATTTTTGATAGTTGAGGCCGCCGTGTTAGAATGTCCTGAGTTTGCTTATCAGAGTTAGGGTTCGTTTGAGAAGTGTCCTTGAAGGGTTGAAAATCATAAAGGTTCATACATGGAATTCCCATGTTTTTGAGATTTCGGCGGAGAGTGGGGCTGTAGGACGTCAGGGAACTAGCACTTGGCTCGACTCGCTTCAGGGTTTAGTGTTTATTGGTTAAGCTTTGCCCCGATGCATATCTGGCCGAAGCAGGGTGTTGGCCCTTGTGGTGACTTTTTAGGGCTTAGTTTTAGGTCGTACCTGAAGCCTTGAAGTAGGGAAAATCATGGCCCAACAGCCACAAAAGGCTATTATTCTACATACTCTTGGGGTCAAAGTATGACTCAACACCCCATGCACGCACGCACTGCAACTTGAGCACAGCATCCTCTCGGGATCTTTCTGCCTGCCTAGGTCAACAGGAACGTCGTACGTATAACTGTATAACCTCGTGCTCAGGAAATTTTGTTTGAATCGTGCAAAACAGCGACCTGTCCATTCCAAGATTTACAGTATTGGGGTCATAGTTGAATCAGGCACATGGATGGTACAAAGAGGCATGCCTGGAACGAAAGCCGGCCCCAAACTCCTAGACCGAGGGCCCCTAAACCCTAAAAGCTTCCTGGGTTTAGAGTTCGGGGTTTAGGGTTTAGGGTTTAGGGTTTAGGGGTTTAGGGCTCAGGGTTTAGGCTGCAGAGCATAGCCAGACGCAAGTTCAGACTCTTCATCCGTCGGTGCTTTATGCTGCGCCTTATCGTAGTTTGATAGAGTGATGGCCTTTAAGATGCATGCTTGTAAACCCCCACACCCCAAAGAAACTTCGAAGCTCGCAGTCAAGCCGTAAGCCTGAAGCCTGAAGCGGGTGTCCCTAAAGACCAGGAGCCCTAAGCCCGAAACACCGACCTCACCTCCCCTGAACTCGATGCCTGGCTCTTCAAAGGTCGTGGGGCAGCTCAGCCGCCCATGTGGAGAAAACACAAGGGCCTCGGGGCTCAGATATATCCAGAAAGCCGGTTATGTATAGTTTAGGCATAAAAATTACAAGGATATGTGCATGTGTATATATATATATATTATAGATATGCATGTAGGTAGGTAGGTAGGTAGGTAGGTAGGTAGGTAGGTAGGTATGTATGTCGACTTGTGTGTGTGTGTATATATATATATATGTGCATTCATTCTGTTGTACTTATCAGTCTATCCTTGAGATACGCAGGGCTCCCTCTCTCTGGGTGCAGGAAGGCGGGGTGGAGGATGATCAAGGCATTTTCAGGGTTTAGAGCTTTAGGGGTTTAGGGCTTTAGGGTTTAGGGCTTTAGGGCTTTAGGGTTTAGGGTTTCAGGATTTAGGTTTCAGGGCTCGTCCATCTCGTTTCTTCGCATTTCACCGGCTTCTTGAGCGAAATCCTGAGAATCCCTGATCCCTACCCTAGCGTGTCGAAGGGCTCCTCAAGGAAGGGGGGGTCTCATGAGGGATTCCGTTAGCCTTGTGACTGTGGCTGGCGTGTAGGCGCGCAATCCTGCAGTAATCTGTCGGGTCGTTTTGCGTAATGTAGGGTCCTAAGTAGTTACCAATACTATTTTTGGGGTTCCTTTTTATATTTGTAGCATAAAGGAGCCCAGAACCCTATTCTAATTATTAAGCCCCCTATATTCGGGGTTCCGGCTTGTTTGCGTTTCGAGTGATGGTCCAGAGTTGAGGGTTCCCTCCTCGCTTGCATCTTGGGGCCTTTATTATGTTCAAGAGCCATACCTATAGTTACCTTATAGGATTCTAAATAGGAACCCCCAAAAAGGAACTACTATGGGGCTTATGGGTAAGCCCTAAGCTTTACCCCAAATCAGCATCCCCAAAACCCAAAACCCGAAACCTGCGGTCCCGTTTAGGGCTTAGGTTCTAGAGAAGCTTAGGGGTGACTTATTAAGGGGCCTACGGCTTTAGGGTCTAGACATTAAGAGCTTCAGGGTTTCAGAGTTTCGTCTCCCGTGCCTGCTCTATGCCTCTTCAACTAACCTACGGTTTCGGGGTATGTTGTAGTATACCCATGTGGGAGCTGCCGGGGATACGATAGATGGTGTCTGAATCACTGGAGGGCCCAGGGTGAAAGAAAGTGTTTAACTTTTCTTGAACAAGGGCCTTGGCCTGTTTTGAATCCTCCGTGGCCCCAACTGGGTCGTTGTCTAAATTAGGGTTCCTTTGTTTGTCCTACTAAGGGTGCCGTACAATATTTTGGGGACCTCAAACGGGCCTTAATGTACAGAGCTACCCAAATGCCTTCCAAGCAGACCACATGAGGCGTTTCAGCGTGGAAAGAAGGCGAAACCCGTGCCTGCCGAAACGCAGAAACATTCCCAGGTTTAGGGCTTAGGATTTAGGGTTTAGGGTTTATAGGGTACAGGGTTTAGGCTTTAGGGTTTAGGATTTAAGGTTTAGGGTTTAGGATCGTTTCATCCCAGAGGTCCTGGGTCTACGACGAATGGAGTGGATGCGTGCCTGAAGGGGGCCCACCTGCTGGCCAGGCCCCTCGGCAAACCCCTACCCCAGAGACTTCAGCAGCCGTACCTGAACCCACCAGAACCCACTCTTTTATAGGGTCCCTATAAATCCCATATTAGAGTTTTTAATTAGAACCTACAAGAAAGTGGGGTTTGGTAGGTTAAGGTAAACCCTAATTAAGTCCAAAGATCCTTGATGTAATTAATCGTTCCCAGAGCCAAGAAGAAGCTTCAGCAACATTAATGCCTAAACGCTGGGCTCGGTGGACCCAAGCCTGAAGTCTACACAAGCTCTGTACCGCATAGTGCTTTAGCTTTCTAACCTTTAAACCTAACCCTAAACCCTGAACCTTAAACCCTACACCCGCCATAAGCGACCCTGAACCCCGAACCGATGTTGAACTATGTATGCAGGATCCCGTGCTTAAGTTTCGGGGAGTATTTTAGGGTTTAAAGTTTAGGGTTTTGCGCATAATTCAGAGGTCTTGGAGTCTTGCTGCCAACCCCGAACCCTAAACCCTGAACCCTAAACCCTAAGCCCGAAGCCCAAAACCCAATGCCCTCCAGAACCCAACAGCCCTAGACGTGACAGCAGCCAAGGGGCTCACTGCGGAGTATTTCTACTTTACGCAAGGAGACCATCCTGGGTTGTTTGGTGTAGGGTTTAGGGTTTAGGGTTTAGGGTTTGGGGGTTTAGGGTTTTGGGTTTAGGGTTTTTAGGGTTTGGGGTTTTTAGGGCTTAGGGTTTAGGATTTCAGGGTTCGGGGTTTGGGGGTTTAGGGTTCAGGTTTATATGATTGGGGGTTTGGGTTGTATTTTGAGGCTTGGGTTCTAAGTAGTTCGATATGATTCAATGGCTTCGATAGTACATGTTTCAGAATTTGGCTTGAGGGGCTGTGCCCTAAACCTCAAACCCAAAACCCCTAAACCCAAAACCCTAAACCGTGTAGCACACAGGATTCCAGGAGGGTCCCCTTCTGCCAGCTGACTTGTCACAGGCTTTATGAGGATGTGCCGACATTCAACGCTCGCTACGATCCAAACCCCGAAATTCCTTGTAATATAGGGGCCTAGATAAGTACCAATGTTATTTTGGGGGTTCCTTATTATGATTATAGAATACTGGGCTCCAAAACCCCATTCTAGTTATGACGGCCCTTACATTAAACCGCTCTAACCATGAAGCCGTTGTCCGTAGAGTCTCACTGACTACCAGACCTCGCGAGAACCCCTGCTGAGTCTTTTTCCCTACCACACACTCCCTATATCTCTACCTTAAGAACCCAAAACCCACTTTTTGGTAGGTTCTTATTATAGACCAAAATATGGGATTTATAGGGACCCTACAAAAAGTTAGGTTTTGGGCTCTTAAGGTAGATCCTAAAACCCCTGATCCCTAGAGCCTTCGATCCTGCTCCCGCAGAACTCTAAAGAGACTTATACAGACTGGGGTGATGATGTGGGGAATCCAGGGTTCTTAGGGTTTCGGATTCCAAACTCTATAAACCCCAAACGCTGAACTCTTTCCGAATCCCCACTATGCCAGAAGCAGGAGACGCAATCCCGGACTTCGCGGGCAGAACGCCAGATCTGGAGCGCGTTGCGGCTCGGATGGCAGAGACTTTTTAGGGCTTGACCCTAGACCCTAAACCCTAAACCGAAGGGGGGGGGTTGCAGATTTATGGGGCTTAGTAACTGGGTCTCCCAGTGGGCCCTTCTTCCCTTTTTGAAGCCCTAGGTTTCTTACAAAGGTATCAATACCCCAAAAAGTTTCATCCTAGGTTACTGGGCGTAGTAAGTACAGTTGTAAGCACCTTGATTCGGGCTGTAAGTGTGTATGAGCATCCCTAAGGCCCTGAACCCTGAAGCCTAAACCCCGCCCTAAACACAGACGATACAGCTGAAGCCTTACGAACCCTCACCATCAACCCAAACCCCTAAACCCTAAACCCTCAAAGCCAAACCCTAAACCCTAAACTCCTAAACCTTAAACCCTAAACCCCAAACCCCTAAACCTCAAACCCTAAACCTTAAACCCCTAAACCTGAAACCCAGGACCTTAATTGTGGATGCTCGGACAATGGGCAGACGCAAGAAGTAGTCAAACAGCACTACCTCAGCCGAAACCCTAGTCCCTGAACCGTCACGGCACATCCACTACCAGGATGGCAAAAAAGCCTAAACCCTAAACCCTAGACCCTGAAATTGCCAGGATGGCACGGTCAATTTCAAGAGCGATTTTGGCCTTGAGGTCAGTTGCTAGGCTGCGACAGAGACTCAGAGGTCGTTCTGGGTTTGGGGGTTTAGGGTTT
>CAJNDV010001014.1:94892-106504 GCA_905221635.1 Symbiodinium sp. CCMP2456
CTGCAAAGACTCAACGTCAGCCAAGGCGAGTGAGAAAAGGAAGGGTGCGCCGCTCTACATTGTGTACAATTGCGCGTGTGAGTTCTGCATTGGCAATACCACAACTATATCAACAACACGCTCGGTGAGGTGAGCATCTACAACATATCATCGATACCAAACCCTCACGCATCTTCTACTACTACTACTACTACTACTACTATTACTACTCGTGCTACTACTACTACTACTACTACGACTACTAGTAGTAGTTGTAGTAGTAGTAGTACTACTACTACTACTACTACTACTACAACACCTACTACTACGTTTATAATAATCACCATCATCATATTTACAAGAACAGTATATTAATAACAATATTCACAATAAGCTTTGTCATGTCACAACAATCATGAAAGTAAATCCTTAAACTATTGCCATGATTTTTGTAGTTATTGTTACTCTCTCCTTCGTATTCTTACTATTGACAACTAAACGTATTACAGCGCCTGATATTATGCGTTACTTTCCCTTTGTTCATACACATACGTTTGTGTACATGTATCTGTACGTTTGCACGTTTGCATGCATGTCTGTATGTATGTATGTATATATGTATGTATGTATGTATGTATGTATGTATGTATGTATGTATGTATGTATGTATGTATGTGTATTTACGTAAATGTACATGTTTATACACAGATACTGTGTATATGTCTTTGTGATGTGTATGTTGTTATGTTTCAATTCCCAATACCAGCATGTATAGCTATGTGTAGATCACTCAAGATGTGAATGCAGACGTGGTCTCCCGGTCGGTTCTGAGCCAGGGTGGCAGCTGTAAGTGCGCCCGCGGTCGTGGCTGTGAGAAAAATGGGTTCGATGCTGATCATGTAATATCGGGGCCTTAATAACTAGAATAGGGTTTTGGGGCCTGTTATACCATGAAGAACCCCCCAAAGTAGTATTGGTAATTATTTAGGCCCCTGCAGTAGCGGCGCCAGAAGGCCGGCGGACAGGCGAGCTGTTTGTTGTTCTTGAAGTGCATGTGACACAAAGGCACCGCGACAGCGCTGATAGGTTGCAGAGCTCGTGTCACCAAGCAGGATACTGCTATTGTTCAGGTGGAAACGATTGATCACAAACCCAGCCTCTGGGTGGAGCGAGTACGGAGCCCAGTTGAGGTCTTGAAGCTCACTCGACACAGATCCGCCTGAAACGCCCCCTGAGGTGCGATAGCCAAAGGGCCGAGGCTAGATCCTAAGACCTAGAAATCTTATAAGCCCATAAAGATCATTAACTTTGCACTCTCACGACTCTCGTGGTCACCTGGCATCGGTACCAGCTGGTCGGGCACTCTGCTTCGTCCATCTCCAAGAGGCACACTGCCAGGGCGATGCTGTTTTACCAAACCGAGCAGCTGAGTTGCTCAGCTAGCTTGTGAACTTGCCTGTAGCTGCTATCCACTAGCTGAATCTGCTGCATGTTTGCCTCCCGGTCCATGTAATCCATAAATGGTACGGAAACCTGTCTACACACATTCACATGCACATGTATACACACGTTCACATGCTGTGTGCATGTCTATGCATGCAAGCTAAACACTCTGAGCACGCTGTCGGAATAATCTGCGCACTTTGACACTGTCCAGAATACAGCTGCTTACACAAAAGGCAGTGACATGCTTGAAGAGCTTGTGATCGTCGGATTTCTGCGCTCTTGCATCATTCTGGCCATGGGTACCTGTACCTCACCATGCAAGGCGCGAATTGTTGCTGCCGGAGGCAAAGTATGCGGGGGGCGCAGAGGCCTTGGTTTAACTGTACAGCTGCGGTGCTATGCCCACATCGCATTCTCTGTCAAGCATCCCATCCGAGCTGTCCCTCGAATAACTTAGGCGTAGGTCGCGCCGACATGACTTAATCGGATGGCAGTTATGAGCCGGCCAGCAAGCAGCTGGCCTGTGTACGTAGCCTTGAAGTTCTTCTGGAGTGCATCTGAGGCCGAGCACGACTGGACGGAAACCTCGCCGTCAGTGCGGCTCACGGATATTTTCTGCAGGGGTTCAGCTACACTGTCCGCTCGGAACCCTGAACGTGGGGCTGCAAAACAGTTCTTGGCACTTTTATCGAAAGAGACACCCAAAGTTATGAATACGCTTGTCATATTGGAACAACAAGTAAGTCAATAACTTGAATATTACTACTGCTCGAGGTTATTCGGGTTGTTGTGGGTACTGATGGCTCTGTCCCTCCCAACCCCCAAAAGTATGCTTTTTCGTGTCAAAAGAATGAGTTATGACAGCAACATACTTGGATCGTTATACAGACGGTACTATTCATTATTCATCCATACAAAGCTTGCAACACATCTCGGGGGCCGCGAAATTTTGCATTCACCCCTATAGTTCCCAATCCAGCTAGTCAAACCCTGAGCCCCTTTCCCTAAGGATCTAAGGACTCATATATTAAGGCTTTTGGGCCCCAAAGACCATACCATATAAGGCTTTTGAGCTATTTTGATCCCTAGGGTTTTGAAAGAAGTGACCCAGGCCGAAGTCTCGGGGATTTCGATTTCAAGGACAACGCCGGCCGCCGTGTCCCCGGAAGCTTGTGAGCCGTGGTCTAACGGGATGAAGCTGTGTCGACTGTGCGTACGTATGCATGTATGACATGTGTGCATATATATATATATAGATAGATAGATAGATAGATAGATAGATAGATAGATAGATAGATATGTATGTGTGTATGTATGTTTGCGCATGTATGTATGCAAGTATGCATGTACAGGTAGCTACGGGCTTGTAATCTAGGTACAAGCATATATGTGTAGGCATATGTATATGCAGCTGTATCTGTAGTGCATGTGATTGTAGATGTGCGGGAATATGTGTATGTATAGGTATACATAAATCCATCCAGAAATACATGTGCATATACATGTACAGGTACACATCGACGTACACAGACACAGACGCTTACGCTTGCACCCGACACCCGCAGATACGGGCACACACACGCAACTTACATATATGCGTATCTATATTTGTACATACATTTTCATATATACATATATGTACATGTTCATATATACATATATTTACATGTATGCATCTATTTACATGTATACATCGTGCATGTTGTTGTTTGCCTCTATAGTTAAGCTTGCTGTCCAGGGAAGTAGGTTCGGAGCCCCGGATTCGACTGACTTTCCTGCAGAGCATGAGCTCGCGCAACAGAGTCTGCTACAGGGACTCTAGAACTCCATTTTGGGGTTTTGATTGGATCTAGCAGCTCCGGCGCGCTTCTTGTCTCGTAAGAGCCTTTTGCTGCAACCCCCTAAACCCTAAACCCTAAACCCTAAACCCAAAACCCTAAACCCCTAAACTGCCCTAAACCCTAAACCCTACACCCAATCCCTACTTGGAGGTTCATGGGTAGTTATAAGTGGGGTTATAAGTAGGGTAACTATAATCATAACCCATACTAGGGGACTTATAACTCCACTTATAACCATGAACCTCCAAGTAACCCCTACACCCAGCCAGGCCTTGGGTTGCTCCAGAGCCTGACCTGCTTTTCTTCGCAAGGTCCTGCGGCCGAACAGAAGGTGTCATGCTTGCCAGGGGCCAAGAGTCTGTGTTTCATCGGATCCGAGGGGGAGAAGCCTGTGAAGGTGGAAATCTTTCGAGGATTTGAAGAAACAGCTAATAATCTTTTATTATTATTATTATTATTAATATTATTATTATTATTATTATTATATCGTTTAAATGAATCAATATGGTCAGGTGCTGTCTCGCGACTGTGCCAGGGCCGACCTGAGATGCAGAAGCCAAGGCCTGACATCTACGAGGTATCTGGGTTGCCGGACAGGACGCTGCTGCTGTTGGTCGCGGACATAGTCCTGCACTTGTAACCCTAGCCCCCCAAGTACCTACTGTATAGGGCCCTAGGGGCTCTAGTACCCTATATAGTAGGCACCTGGGGGGTTAGGGTAACTTGATGAGATCCCGAAAGTAGCAGAGGGCAAGCTTCCTGCACGCAGCGGCCTTGCATTCTCGGTTGGTGGGCAGAGCTGGAATCGTTTCAGATGTTTCCCGGATCTAAGGGGAGACTTTGAGAGCTGCCGAGGCCTGCGATGGCCTTTGGGATGCAATCTCCAGCGAGGAAGCAGCACAATTCGTTCGCGTCCGGGTGCCCAGATCCATGGAGCCAGCTCAGTCACTCTCCAAATGGCATCCGAAAATAGGGGGCCCTAATATAGTACCCTAAATAGCAGGATCCTTATTATAAGAACCCCAAAATAGGGTACCCTAATTTTCGGAGACTCCCAAATTGGCCTTTCCATGCTTCGACCTGCGGAAGGAGCGGCTTCGTTACGATCCGCCCATGGAGCTCGACGAGATCGCATCTTGCCGTGTGTTCATTCTACTGTAATGCACTCAAGCTTAAGTAAGTCCTGAATCCAAAGAAGTCAGTCCACATGCCTGCAACTTTATGAGTGCAGTTTATGTTTAGGAAAACTCAGGCACAGGAGCTCGTCAGCTACAGTTTGGAGGTAAAGCCCGGGCTCCCAGCTGAGGGAGTTTCGGTGTGATGGCTCAGTGGGCTCAGTCGGAAGTTCCAAGCGGCTGCTAGTGCGATCGATTCTGCCAGAACGACCCAGCATCGACTGCCTGATTGTTCTCTAGACGATACCGCGGCTCTAGAGACAGTCATTCGAATCCTCGTGCCAGACGCTGGCCGTACACGACGCCCCTGAAGCTATCTAAGGGAACTATCACCCTGGCTTTACCCTGTTGCCTGCAGCCCGACAGGACTGGTGACAACGTGACAGTGCGCCCGGAGACACTTTATCACGAGCTGCCTAAGACAACCACTGCCGTCAGTGTGGGGAGTTCAGCACAGCTTGAAGCTGCGCTGGCTCTCTGCTCCGCAGCTTGCTGCATGATTCTGTTGGGACGTCATTGACTGTCGTCGTCTGCACTGTATGGATGCACTCATGTGGACCGTGGGAGCTTGGAGCCGATTCAGGTACTGTTGGTGCAGCTTGGCAGTCCGATCGCCGAGGATTCTTGGTCCGAGAATTCGGCGGCATAGGCCACGACCCTTGAAGCGTAACCCTCAAGACCTTTCCCGGGATCGAGACATGGCTGACGGCATTTGCATAAGAAGCTCGCTTGATTTCACGCTGTCCAGCATCTCTAACATGAGGATTAAAGCGATCTGCCTTGTTAAGCCGGCAGAAGCTCCTGGTCCCAGACGGTCCTTCTGGAGTTGCTTGTAGTTGGCCAAGCACATATGCCATCCTTCAAGTCGTCGAACTTGCCCTCAGCCCTGAATGATGTAGCTGCGCCTGCTTCTGCTCACCTCCGCATTCGTGCAGTGACCGGCACTTGAAGAGCCCTGTCGTGCTGCCGCCAGGCTTTTCACCTTTTTGCGTCGCGGCGCGGGGCAGCTGAGATTCTCGTGCTTGGAGTTCGCAGGGCATGCCGGCAACTGGGCTCTTCATTCTGCACACGATGCCTCGACCCTACCTTGGCTCGAAATCCGAAATCTTCACCACCAATCCTGAATCGTAGATTCGTAGATCGTCCTCATGTTAACGGTTAACGATCCCTGGAAGGGTTCTGTTATAGTACAACTATAAGGGAGCACACAGACCATCATGATGATAAGTCATGATGACGATGGTAATGATGATGTTGGTGGCGATGATGATAATGGTCTTGACATGATATTGATGACGACCATCTTCGTGATCGTGATCGTTGTCATATTATATGTCTTGACCATCACCAACGTCATCACAGTCTCCGGCATCATCAAGGTGGCCATGCTTCTCGTGGTGATCATCACCACGTCGCACCTTTCGCACAATCCCGCAGACATGCCTAGCCTGCAAGGCACCGTGCTGTGGTTTCCTTGCCGCGAAGGATTCCGCGAAGCTCTAGCAAGCTCTGCTCACTGAGGTGTTTCTTCACGAGAAATCATCAAGTTTGTATGCCCGGATATGCCCGGGCCGCCCAGGCATGTCCGTGCTGGTGTGACACTGCTGTTCTGAGCGTGACTTTGCGAGTAGTGACGGTACCAGAGGAGCTGTGCGACCCAGTCTTCTCGAATCGTTCTGACAAGTTTTCTACTCAGGTCGGTTTTTGAGCCGGATAGCATTATATTCGGCTGACGTTCGGGTTGACCTACAGTGCTTGCTGTAGAGATCACGTGCAATTTGTATGGATCCGCCCTCCGTTGATCTCTGGGTTCGGTAGCACCTCAGCTTTTGCAGTCATGCGAGTTCGGTGCGTGCCTCGTCGGCAGCTCCCAATCTCAATCTCAGCATGCCCTGTGCCCTGCACTGTTAGAGCGACCGTGTCTGAGAAAAGCGGCTGTACCTGGCACTTGCCCTTTCAAGAGCCTGATCGTTTTACCTCAAATCGGGCCTTTGACACAGTCCACAGGGTATTTTGCCTGCCCCCAAAGTCTCATTTACATGTGGTCCTCTCAGGGATGCATTCGAATTTGCAGCGCATGTTCTCGACATGTAATTACTCTGGATTGCGGGCCTTTAGAGGGTGGTGTAGCAGAATTCTTGAGCGAACGTGGACCCTAAACCCTAAAGCCCTAAAGTTAAAGCATGAATGATCCTGAGCCCCGGCAAACACAGCCCGAGTCCAGCCTTCGCTTCGCCGCTTACAGCCACTGAAGCCCGAGATTGATGGATGACGGCCCAGGGATGCCTCTTGGTAGTTGGCAGCAGTAGGACTACTTGGTGCTAGGCGCTTGTCGTCGCCGTAGTAGCAGCAGGAGCAGGGGGAGGCGAAGCGGTAGTGGTAGCGGTGGCAGTGGTGGCAGTGGTATCAACAGCAGCAGCAGCAGCAGTAGCACCAGTGACAGAGGTAGTCAGTGGTAGTGGTAACGGCAGTGGTAATCCGAAGAAGTTGCTCCATTGAGTGCAAGAGAGAGATTTGAAACGGTCCTGCCCCACCTCCGCACCTTCGTAGCATCAACGAACCTGCTGAGACATCGATCCAGGCCCTATCAATTTAGGAGCAAAGAAAGCTTCCAAAGCTGCAGGATTGGAGAAACTTGCCGAGCTTTAGCTATAAGGGTCGGCCATCAGAAGAAGGGCCGTTGGAGTGTTTCCCTGGCCTGGCCGCCATCAACTATTCTATCAGCAATTGTGTGATCTGAGTCGCGGCTCAGGCAGGGACCGGAGTCTGTCTCAAAGGTTGGGTGGGTGCTGCTTGTGGTCGATGGCCTTGTCAGCTCTTCCGTGCCTCGGTTTGTTGCCAGTTTCTGGCCTTCATCCTCTCTTACTATCGTTCTGGGACGGGTCTCTTTGCTTCAAAGAGGTCCAGGTTAAACTGCTTCGATCCCAAACCCATAGCCCATAGCAAGCACGAGCTGAAACTTAAGACCTGGGCTCAACTGAAGTACTTACAAAGCCAGGTGATGCACAGACTTCTGGTTGCCAGGGCGAGTTTGCATCGAGAAATGCCTGTGTTGGACTGTGCTGTAAGATCAGTGTTCAAGATCCTGTGGGTGCAGGATGGGATTTGTCGCGTTGACGTACATGAGCCCCGGGATGGGGCCGAGCATCGATAATGTTCTTGTCTAATATTAAAAGTAATAACAGAAGTAATAGTAATTATAGTAATAATAGTAATAATAGTAATAATAGTAATAGTAATAACAGTAATAATAGTAATAATAGTAATAGTAATAACAGTAATAGTAGTAATAATAATAAGACCACGGAGTTCAACCAGGTCCGGCCTGAATCCGCGACTGTCTGGGTCACATCGCTCTCATAGCAACGAGTCGGTGCCATCGGCGTCTCGAATTCTCGAAGTTTCTGACTTACGTAGCATCACGCGAAGTTGCAAACCCTAAATCCGAAATCCTGAATCGAAACCCGAACCATGCAAGCACTCGATAAGATTCTCCCAATGATGTGCCACCGTCGCCTGGCATCTTCTCGCAGCTTGCTGCATAAGAATCAAAGGAGAGACCCTCGTGATCCATGTTCATGCATCTCAGCCTTAGATCCTAGGCCACAGTAGGCATCGTGGCAGCCACATTTTCGTTCGGTCTCCCGGGTTTTGTATACATGGCTGGGTCAAGAATTCCTGACTTGGGTTGTAGCAGCTGAGGTCACGAGGGTTTAAAGGTAGTCTAGCTTCTGTTGGCGCTATGGCTGTACACTTCTTGCTAGGTATAGCTTCTCTCTAGGACTGTAGCCATCTGGTGTTGTAAACCTTGTTTGGTGTTGTAAACTTTGGAATCCACCGCTTCAGGTGCCTATATCTAGTGAGTATAGACAGAGGTCACGGCCTTCAAAGAAGCACTGCATGGTCTGTTACCCTGACGTCCCTAAACGTGGCACAATAGACGTTCGAGCCCAGAAGTGACAACTACGTACCCAGAATACCTAGCCCTAACCCTCCAGGTACCTACTATATAGGGCATTAGGGGCTCCAGCACCCTATATAGTAGGTACCTGGGGGGTTAGGGTAGAATAGGGAAAATGGAGGTTTGTCTCCCCTTTGGAAGACGCATCGTTCGACTCCTAAGCTGCAGAAGCCAGTGCGTGCTGGAAGATTCATGGCATGATGCTGCCACTCTTCGTCTCTGGCGCATTTATCTGGGGTTCAGTATCTTGACTTATTTTAGCAGGGGTTGCAGAGTGGGGGAGTGGATGGCGTCGTCTCCGTAGCTGTAGCTTTTGCCGTAGTTTTGCTGGAAACACAACAGAATTCCGTTTACGCTTTCATCCAGCACTACCCGATGCAGTCGATCCGGGGTGACACCTTGAAAGCTGTCAGCGTCAGACAGACTTCCAGCGCGGCTGCCGGATGTCAACAGAGGCACCGGCATCAGAGTGCTAAGATCCTCGGCATTCGGGTGGCAGCACGGCCGTTTGCGAGGTGCCTGGGCTTGGTGTGCTAGCAATTGAGGCCCGCACATGATAAGCAACACAATGTTCTGCCCAGACGTTGGAAAGGTCCGACCGAGTCTATCGGAGACCAGTATAGGGAAGATGAAGCCGCATCCTTACAGCTCTCAGTTGGTATCACGCCACATGGCAGCCGCATGATCGAGAAGGAGGCTGAGGCTTAGACTTTTGGACCCTGATCGGCACATTCGAAAACGCACAGATTGCCATGTGGTGTACAGCATGACCCATATATTCGCAGTCTTGGGCAAAGCAGAGTACTTACCGTATGCAATGTGCAAGCCTCTGACATACTTGTTCATGGGCGCTTTGCCGCAATTAAGGCCTCCGCCTGACAGTTGCTCTATGCCAAGCATGTATGTAGGAGTGTATGTATGGATGTATCCATACTATGTAAGTGTGCATGTATGGCTGAACTATGAATGTTTGTGTGAGCGTGCCGGTGTGCACATCGACCTTGGCAAGTATACGGACCTTGCAAGTATGCGGAGGGTAAACACACGGGATGCAGCCTTGCTCCAGGCACCTAAAGAATCTGCAACAGAGCCGCAACACGGCGCTCCGTCCGTTTGCCAAGGGCCTTGCTGCATCCGCTTGAACCTCGCAGCTAGAATGTGGACTTTGACTATGTTCGATATATGCGATCAGAGTGCTTGTAGTAGCGGTGGCAATGAGAAGTAAAAGGAGAAGTAGTTGTAGTAGTAGCAGTAGTGGTAGTCGTCGTCGTTTCATCGTCGCAGTCGTAGTCGTAGTTGTAGTCGTCGTAGTAGTAGTAGCAGTAGTAGTAGTAGTAGTAGTAGTAGTAGTAGTAGTAGCAATAATAATAGTAGTAGTAGTAGCAGTATAGCAGCAGCAGCAGCAGCAGTAGCAGCAGCAGGAGGAGTGAGTGGGAGTGGGCGTGGGAGTGGCAGTGGCAGTGGCAGCGGCAGTAGAAGAGCAATGGCAATAGGGGCAGGAGTAGCAGCTTGTTTGCCTGAACCATGCGAGGTTCGTGCATGGCAGCTTCTCGCATTGGCACTGCATCGCACGCCAATCCCTGTGACTGTCGGGAAGCGCAGGCCCTCCTCGAATTCTGAACCCTCTGCAAATCGGACTTGACAGCAGATCTCCCTGCTGTAGGAACCCAGGTTTAGACCGACATCATTGGAATTCCCGCATGCCTTGAAGGCCAAGGGACAGAGGTTGTTCGAGAGAGGGCGCGCCCTCACCCTGGGGCTCACAGATGGAGTGCCCAAGGGCCCTCCGTGCCCCTGTGGGGACGATCATGTCTCATAGAAATTTGGCTGGTGCCGGCCGATTTGGTTTGCGGTTGGGAGATATTATCCAGAAGCCCAGGTTCTTTTGGTATGACATGCAGTTTGCACTAGAAGAGCTGGCCTTTAGCTTTGGTGAGCGGCACAGTCGGCTCTGCTTGCGCTTCCCAGCCCATCGAGGCGCGACGAGTTGCAGCTTCACTTCTTTCAGATGGGATCACTACGGGTAGTACGGTCGCACGACACAGCATGTTCACTCTCAAACCCCCATGCAAGCCTACAGGATGTCAATCGACCATCGACTGTCCTTTCACCTTATTTTCGCTTTGGAAAGACATATAACCGTGGCTCCGGACAGAGCATGGTAGAATCTGGTTGGTGGAGTTCAGACGCGGGCGTTGCGTACTCCCTGGAAGTGTCATTCCCACCCGCAGGGCATTTGACATGCCATCGTAGATGCATAGTGTGAATCTACGCTCTCTGCATCGTGCCAGGCAAGTGCAATCTACAGCGTGCCAGAATTTGGAGCAAGGGCCTTACCGAAACTGCGCGGCTGGTGGCCTGTACGGGCGTGTCACGCCCCGCAGTTGCATGTTCGCGTTGGCTCTAGTCCGTAGCTGAACACTGTTTCGATAATTGGTGTCCAGGTGAGGGCACGTAGGGGGCTACATGATGCAGATTGCAATGGTCCTCGCCGTGACACCGAACCGCACTCCTGATATCGCCTGTACTTTTTTGGCAAAAATATGATGCCGGTGACTTCAAGTCAGCAGTATCGTTACCTTACCGGCGCCAGCGTGGTAGCTGTACAGAAGATGCACAGTACTAGTCGTCGTCGCAGTCGCCGTCGCCGTCGCAGAAGTAGTAGTAGTCGTCGTAGTAGTAGTAGTAGTAGTAGTAGCAGCAGCAGCAGCAGTAGTAGTAGTAGTAGTAGTAGTAGTACTTGGCGGAGTACTAGGAAGAGTACGAGTAAGAAAAGACATCGGAAGCGCAAGCTGTCGCTCAGGTTGAAGCAGATGGCTCAGAGAGACTTCATTCGCAGCAGCTGAGCAGGAGACGTTTGAAGAAAAGAGGTGCCACTAAATTTCAATGTCCGAGCTACGAATGGGCTTATGTTTCCGTTTAGAAGGGGGGAAAACATGATCCAGTTTGCCGCCACTGTGGCTGTGGTCGCCGACACCATGGCGACATTGTTAAGCAGATGAAGATGGTGATGTTGATGTTTATGGTCACTGCTGCGATGATGATTATGACGACGAGGAGGGCACTCCCCATGAAGTGGCAGTGGTAGCAGTAGCAGTAGCAGTAGCAGTAGCAGTAGTAGCAGCAGCAGCAGCAGCAGCAGTAGAAGCAGCAGTAGCAGTAGTAGCAGTAGTAGCAGTAGCAGCAGAAGTAGTAGTAGTAGTAGTAGTA
>CAJNDV010001015.1:0-15861 GCA_905221635.1 Symbiodinium sp. CCMP2456
TGGGGGTTGTGGGGGTGGTGGGGGCGGTGGGGGCGGTGGTGGTGGGGGCGGTGAGAGGGGTGAGGGTGGTGGGGGTGCGCGTATGGGTAGAGGCGGTGAGGGCGGTGTGGGTGCGGGGGGGTCCGCGCACGCCTTGGCAGCCTTTACATACTCTCTAAACACTTAAACAATGGGGGCGGTGGGGGGGGTGGTGGAAGCGGTGGGAGTGGTGGGGGTGGTGGGGGCGGTGGGGGTGGTGGGGGGTGGGGGCGGTGAGAAGCGGTGGGGGTGGTGGGGGGTTGGGGCGGTGAGGGCGGTGAGGGCGGTGAGGGTGTGTGTGTGTGTGTATATATATATATATATATGTACACATATACATACATGCAGCATTCAGAAGTACAAGAAGTAAAAAAACACAATAAGGGCCCATGCTAAGCAACTTGAGCACCCGGATAAGTCCGTACGCACCTTGACAGCTGCGAAGATGTCGTCGGCGACCACTTTTCTGAGGCAGACATTCACGCCAGCGACTGCTGCGACTGCATAGGGGAAGAACCAGCCGTTCAGGTGGAAGATGGGGACTGTCCTTCACGGGAACCCAAAGACCCTAAAGCTGGAATCCTGCAAACCTCGTAAATCTTCCTTCGCCCCTCCCACAGGAATCTCCCGAAACCTCCGGAGCCTCAATGACAAGATGCGAAGCCTACACCATGAATGCCAGTCAGCCAGGAAAGTCTCACACCCGTCCACAGGTCGCAGGGAGCCCTATAAAGCAATCAGTCCCGCTCTCACCCCATGAAGAGTCCAGAGGTAGACGCAGTGTCGGTGAAGAGGCCACTTGACGATCAGATGTACGCTTTTGAGATAAGCACCCCGGTGGTGCAGCAAGACGCCTTTTGGATCTGCGGTGGTGCCGCTTGTGTAGCACCTGTCTTCTTCTGGATTGCAAGGGGCTCGGCTCACGCATGGAGTGTGTGTCACCTTCCTTGACAGACGCGAACCATATCAAACCATCAAAGTCGAAAGCCTGAAAGTCAAAACTCTCGACACCAAAACCCCCCAAATTTTGGCGCAGAACACTGCCGTTTTTCAACTCCTCTAAATTCCTCCAAAACAACCCAAGGCACAGGGAGAGCGTGTCCCACTCGTCCGGGGGTGCTTCCCAAGCTGCCATCGGATCTCCTTCAGACAGCAGCTGCTCGTAGTTCATGGAACCAATCAAAGGCCCTCTGTCCTCAGTGGGCTACTGGAGCGCAGCCCCCGCAACTTCCCGAAAGTAAGCAGGGCAGGGATGCGGTGTACTGGTTTCGAGATCTACAGCTTGCAGTCTGCTTGAATTTCAGGCACGAGCGAAGTCATCTTTAGTGTTGGGACTGTTGGGATTGATCCTTACCGCAACAAGAACAAGGCTTGCCTAGCAGTGGCCGAAGTGCCTTCTCAGGACACATGGGGTCGTCCACATCGATCACGAAGGGCCGCTTGCCCTCGGGAAACGATGCCAGTACGCCCGAGACCAGCTTACTATACTCGCGGTCCACAATCCTCAGATGCAGTCTCAGAACGGGGATTGTGGTCATCCAGAGGCTGGGCTTCTGAAGCCCAAGCCCTACACAGTGGAAGGCCATAGCCGGTTGGCAGAAAGCTTTCAGCACAAGTAAACCATTCCAAAGATACACAAAGGGGTTGCATGCTATGCCACTGTGCCTCATTGGGCCATAATCCTGCAACAAGATTATCAGGAACCATATCGGCAAGTGACGATACTTCGACAAACCAGACCCGAACATTCATGGGCCGCATAAGGGAGAACAGGGACTGTGGGTGGGGGTAGCGTGACTCCAAAAATTTTCCCCGGTGGATGGGGCTGGTGCGAAACCGTGGAAAGAATGCGAAATTAGTTCACCACGCCACAGCGAGAGCCACCAGACCCGGCCAGATGCATCTCGCTCCCTAACATGACAACTCCAAAGAGCTGATACGTTGGTTGAGGAATATCTACGCTGTCTCTGCCTGTGCCCATATCCGTTTGCCTCTTTTGCATGTATATCCACCTGTATGGTGGTTACATCAGCATTTTGGCTTCTTCAGTCCACTCGTTGGCATGCGGAGTATTTCCTTTGAAGCAGATCAGGCGCTAGATAATGCTACGAGTGTTAACAGCAGCTGCGCTTCAGGAGCAGAAGAAGCAGTCGTGGTAGTAGTCGTCGTCGTCGCAGTCGCGGTGGTTGTAGTCGTAGTCGTGGTCGTAGTCGTTGTCGCAATCGTGGTGGTTGTAGTCGTAGTCGTGGTCGTGGTCGCAGTCGTTGTCGTCGCCGTCGTAGTTATCATAGTGTAGTAGTAGTAGTAGTAGTAGTAGTAGTAGTAGTAGTGGTAGTAGCAGTAGTAGTAGTAGTAGTAGTAGTAGTAGTAGTAGTACTAGTAGCAATAGTAGTCGTAGTAGTAGTAGCAGAAGCAGGAGTAGGAGAAGGAGTAGTAGCAGTGTGGTGGCAGCAGTAGCAGCAGGCAGCAGCAGCCGCAGGGTTGTGGTAGTAAAGGTGTCACATCAGAGTAGCAGTCGACGGAGTGACCGGATCATGGTGGGTTTCCAGGGATGGTTCCGGTTCGCGAAAAGGGCTGCGAAGCCGGAGAACCGATACCACACGGCGCCAGAAGATAACAACAAACAACTCCGGGCTCGCGTCACTCGCAGGCTCGACCCCGAGCTTCGTCCTTCTGAATGAAGCGAAGGAACTGCCTGTCTTGAATAAGGGCTTGAGGTGAATGTGGGCTCGCGTGGTTCAATCTCTTGGGGATTTATGCTCTGAGAATAAACTCTTTCCTTTGTATCAGACTTGCGGTTTGGGACAACTCTACATCCTACCCGGCTCGAAGGAGCTTTGACCATAAGCCCGCAGGATAGGAGAGGCCCGAAACTACAACCAGGATCCTCGACATCCCAGCAAGCCCGAACGACACCGACTCACAGGAGGCTGCAGATGAGCTGAAGGCAAGCAAGGAAAACATAAAAGCGTAAATAATTTCCAATAGTATTACTTAGGGTTCCTTACTGTATGATAGCTATAGTAAACTATACCCCAAAACCTTATTGTAATGATTAAGGCCCCCATCTTGGGTGCACCCACAGTCTATCAAGACACTGCATCACACACACACACACGCGCTTGAGATCCTCAGACATGCTCAGCAGCCTGGTGACACTAAATGCAATGATGCAAACCGGTCAGTGCCCACTACTTTAATTTCAGCTTTCAACGCAACTTAACCCAAAACCAAATGCTGAGACGAAATGAAACCAAACGGATGTACCGAATTTTCTCTGAGGATGCGACTGGATGGGATCTAGTGACACCTGTTGTTGTTGAGAGTGGATGGCAGGTGCAGTACATAAACGGCCTGTCTTTTCGCTTCAGGGCAGTGCGAGCACCTGATGTACTTTACTTACTTTCTACCGACAACCGGCCGACAAACCCGAAATACCATGCACCTTCTGCGGCGGCTACATGGCAATGCTACAAGCACAAGGAGTCAACATACCTGTGCTCATCGCCTCCCTCACCACGAACAACCACATTTATCACTAGAAGTATGAGGGAAGTCGTAGACCAAGCTGTGTTTGCTTTCAGTTGCAACATTGTTACATTGTTGTCACTCCTTGCACAAAATACGCCCGGCAACGAACTGCGAAGATACATGGAGAAATATGTAAGGGTCAGAATGATTAATCATCGCGAATTATTCTTATAATATTCCACGACATCCGATTCTAAACTGAGGCCCCTACACACTAAGTCCCTTATGTAATAACCTGAAGAACGCTTGAACGGACCCTTTCTTTCAAGACCCAGCAATGCAGGCCTCGAAGCTGCTCCCACTAGACCGCTTCCCTCGAAGTCGTTCGCCTTTTAGTCGTTTTTCAGGATCTCATACAGGGAATACGTACAAGCAGGATTGCTGAAAGGATGACCATACTGGTTGCTAGGTTGCTATAAGGCTTACTTATATGGGTCACTTTAGGCTCAGGATTTCGGGCTCAAAGGCCATTATAAGTGAGCGGATTAAGACGGAACTTCCACATTTCGTCGGGCGGAGGGAAGTCACAGGACATGGGCAGGCAGCAGGAGACCTGTCGTCCCAAGTTTGGGCTGTAACATACGAGCCGTAATAATCCCAGTTATAGTTGAAATTATATAATAAGGAACCCTGAGGAATAATGCTGGTATTGTCTAGAGTGTAGTAGCTGAAAACACCAATTTTATAACTCTAGACGCGACGAAGCACACAATTCCCAAGCTGCAATCCAACAGACAGCACCAATCCCCGAGTATTCACAGCAGCGTCTTGGCCCTTGCAGACCGCAGGGGAATTGAACTTTACAGCCTTAAGGGCTGAAAGGGCTTAGGGAGGAACTGAAGGTTTAGGGCAGCGTACGGTTTAGGGAAAGACTAGCGCGTGGCCAGTGAGCGTTAAATGTATCTACACGCAATTAGGAGCCTTAATAATTGTACGAGGGTTTGAACAATCTCAGATTCGGCACCATAACCCTAAAGCCTTAACCCTGAACCCGACAACCTTCAACCCTAAACCCGCAACCGTTACAGAAGGACGAAGTACGAAGCTGAAAACCATAAAGCACTAAAAATTGACAAAAGCAAGTACTGCAGAACCAAGCCCTGAAGCCGAAGTCCATAAAACAAAAGCCCTAAACCCTAAACCCTGAACCCGAAATCTGAAACTCTGAACCCGAAACCCTGAAAACTAGAACGCTCAATCTAGAAACCTGGACCCTCCCTACAACGAAGCATTGACGAATCGTCCGCGGAGCTCGTGCCAAACGGTCACTGGTACCACGGAAGGTCGGGCAACCACCAACCTTAAATGCTCACCATTCACGATTTATGAAGGTATTAGGGTGAAGTGACTTTGGTGTTTAGGCTTGGGGTTTAGGGGTTTAGGGTTGCGTCGGGGGGTTGCGAGTTCGAGGGGGCTTCTGAAGTCTCCACGGGACGGCTAGCGGTGTGGCCATAAGTTTCCCTCTACCATAGAAACACAGTCTTTCTGTCTCGAAGCCATTTGTCCAGGCTCAATGTAGAGGCTTGTTGTGTCTCTTTTAAAGTTGAATGTCTGGCGTTTTCACTGACAGGCCTGGTGAATAGTAGGGCTTCTAGGCAATATCAATACCCCGGAACGAAAGCTTCACTAAACCCTTATAAACCCTAAATCTTATAAAACCTGAATCCTTCTGCAACCTGGCCAAAATCAAACCATGACGTGACGCTGGGGTGTGAACCTCTGTGATACGGCGTGACACCTTACTTTTGAACTGATTGGGGCAAGTTGCGGCTCGTTTCTTGGCGATGATGGCCTGAAGCTTCCCAGCTTTCGGACAGGACATGTTAGCATGCATAGAGGTTCGGTCCATGTTAACCATGTTCGGTGCAACCGCCGGATTTTCTGACCAAGATTCCATGCTTGTGCAAGCATGCCAACAAAGCAATGAAACGTACCAGGCTGCAGCTACGGCAGAAGCACGGAATGTGGAGCTGGTATACAGCAGTAGACAAAACTCAAACAACAGCTCGAGATAAAGCGGCTCCAACGCAGGGCTTAGGACTCGCACAAAAAAAACAGTAGGCGACCGGGAAACAAGGACATGCCGACAAAAGACTCAAGGTGGTGACAAAAATGACGAGGAAGATGCCTCATAACAAAGGGCTCCTAGTGTTACAAATCTCGCCGCCGCCCCCCACCCGCTTGAGGGAACAAGAGAAGGATACCCATAAACATCTTACTGGGGGATGCTCTATCAGGGGTTAGCAGTACACTGCTTTTTCCAAAACCCGCCACATGCATTTCCGTCAAGATTGCAAATTAATAAGAAATGGTGATCGTATCAGAGCACAGCTTTCGATTCAGCCGCCTTCAGCTGCTCCTCTTCTGTGCCCCGAACCGACACCAACTCGGGGTGCTCCTGCTGCGATTCTGACTTCAAACTGGTTTGGGGCTCGACGGCCGTGCATAAGGACATGAGCAGCCAAGAACCATGATGTTGTAAGACGCTGAGGTTCACGGAGCTGTCCATGGCAGGTGCAGTTCGTGCCATGGACGTGCGGGTGGGGGCATGGCAAACTTCGAGGCTGAAGCAGGCATCTACCAGCGGCTGGCCAGGGATCTTTGAACCTGGGAGCCGATACCCTGAACCCTAAAACTTAAATATGTTGAGCGCGACGAAATAATCGCAACCCCAAGCAACTTACTCGACTGGAGGTTCTAAGCCCTTAGGAGCTCACTTGTATGTGTGTATATTATATGTATATATAGTGTACCCCCCAACATTTCATCTACATATGTCTAGTATGTGGCTACTAATATGCTCTGCACACATATCTCGTATCTGTAGGTATGAGACCAAACTAACTGCGGTTTAACTCTATCAAAGACAAAACTAGTAACACATGCATGCAATGACGATTGGAATATTAAAAGCAGGTAGCAGCTAGCATTCTGGTAACTTTCGCATACGCCGCGAAGACTCTTTAGGGATTTTGCTTCAGGGCTGAAGGTTTGGGGCCGCACTTTTCATGCATAAAATTACATATTTGGAGAAGAATGCAAGTAGTATTACTTTGAAACATTATTTCTGGTTGACCTGTAATTCCAGGATAATACGAACTCGTCATGTTCGCGGGTGGGTGAGTGTTGTCGACAACAACGGTAACGGCAATTCTCAAATTCCTGTGCCAGTGCTGCGAACGAGAAGGGCAGTATTCCGTCGTACTCATGTATGCGTGCTGTCAAGAAGAACAATGACGGCAATACTCTGAGGCTCTGTTTTTGTTCCAGTAGTGTAAAAGAGACGGCCGAAATGCAATACCTGGCTACTACAAAAACTAGACGCGCAGATTCCGGGAGGAGGGGGTGGCATATATGTATATGTATATATATATATACATATTATACACAGCCGTTCCCCAAAGCTCCAGATGAAATACCTCTTGGAACAAACCCCGGATTGAAACCCCAAAGCCCAAACCCGGCTTCCCACAGCACAGAAGCAAAGGGTAACCCTGAAGCCTCTTAAGCAAAGGAACATTAGACCCAGGATGTGTTCGCGACCCTTTAGCTCCGAACAACAACAATACTACATCGGGAAGGAAACAGACAAGAATCTTTGTTGAACTAAGGGCTCCTTTCCAAAATGCAAGAAAACCCGAGCTGCAGAAAAGGACGCTGCGTCCTCGGCCAAGCTCACTCGGATACATCCTCAGGGAAGCAGGGGCAAGCTTCTGTCTTGATTCACATGCTGTTAAAAGGATACACACAAACGCAAACAAACGCCCAAGCCCAAAACGATACACACAAACGCAAACAAACGCCAAGCCCAAAACATCCCAAAACTCAACACTCAACCATCTGTTGCGGCTGTTCTATGGTATACATAGAACTACAACTCGTACGACGATGACATCACAATGATGATGATGATGATGATGATGGTGATGGTGATGACGATGATGATGCTGACGATAATGTTGATGGTGATGATGATGCAGCTGATGATGATGATGACGAGGCTGATGATGATGATGATGATGATGATGATGATGCTGATGCTGATGCTGATGCTGATGCTGATGCTGATGACGGTGATGATGTTGGTGATGATGATGATGATGATTATCATGATGATGGTGGTTATAATGACGATCATGGTGAAGGCGGCGATCGTGCCTAGGACAGCAAACGACCAGAAGGAGCATGATGTTGACAGCGGCAAATACGCAAGCGAGTACTTGAACAAATCGTGGGCGGGATGTCCGCTAAAGCTCCCCAACCTCTTCCGCCGACCCAAGAGCCTGCGAAGGGCCTGTACCCCAGAGACAATCTGGTAATGAATAACATACTGCGTCTTAGCAGTCCAGCCTACACTCCGAAGATCTACATCCAACAACTGCCGGTGCTCCCCCCCCAACTCGCATGATTATCGGTGTGCGCAGAGCGAGCACAGAAAGGACAACAAGACACAGACACGTGATTCTGGCAGGGATAGCAACAGCCGCGCGCTCAATTCTATCGGAAGCTTACAGCTTCTCGTCCTTCCACTGCGGTGCCCGTCTCGATCGGGACATCCCAGGTGACATCCAGAACCGACATGCGGCTGCTCAGCTTGATCTCCTTGTCGGCAACACTGGACTAGGGAAGACAACATCCCTTAAACCCTTAAACTCTTAAACCCGGAACCCCAAACACCTAACCCCTGAACCTCCAAGAATCACGGCACAGGATCTGGGGCTGGATGCGGAGAACTGACACCAAGCACTTCGGGCGGTTTGAGGCAGCATTGGCTCGCACACCAACTTTGAGACATCGTGTTGCCGAAGCTGAGGCTCAGCGAAGGCACTCAAACTGAACCTGGCCATAACCCTAAACACTAACCCGTTAACTAATTAACCCGTAACCCCTGAACCCCAAACCAGTGTCGGTTCGGTTCTGGCCTGGGCAGCTCCTTGCACAGGACGTCTTGTGACACACCCTAATCAGCATCGCAAGTGCAAACCCGTAAGCCGAAAGCTCTCGTTTCGTAAAGGACCCTTGAAGCTCGTGCTGTCTGACTTAGGATGTTTCTGAGGGTCCTTTATGATAAGAAAGGTGTATAGGCTTCGTTGATGACACGGCGAGAGACAGGGACCCAAAACACCCCGTACAAGAGAAGGGAGGTGGTATTGACAAAACCTCACAAGCATCGACATCGGGGCCTTAGCGGCCCGCAGGTGCAGTTTTGTCAGGTATCCCAAACTGGCTGCGAATTTGATTTTTGTAGGGGCCGGAAATCGCGGTAGGGTATGGAGGCCTCAAAGTGTATGGATTTAGAGGCCGAGCGTGCAGGGTTGGGGTCTGGGGTTTTGAAGCTTCGGGGGGTTTCGGCTTAGACGGGAAGGCTGGTGTTTGCAGTTGTCTGTTTGTTCGCAAACCCTGAATCCTACAGATACCTGCACACCCGAAACCTGAACACCAGACTCTTGCCACCTCTAAACCCTAAAACAAATCGCAGTCTCAATGCTTGAAACACAGAGCCCGAAACTCCTACAAATCCCAATGCCAGGACAGCTACTCATAGATACTCTGGTTGCCCGTGTAGCCCAAAGCAAAGGGTCCTAAGCACCTACATAAGGCTATTTTGTAGACTGTACGGCTTCTATAACAAGAGTCATAATTATGATTTGGGGAAGTATCCCCCGTAACGGTACCTAGGACCGAGGACAGGACCCCTTTAGGTACCCCCAGCCTCATAAACTTGCAGAAGTACCCACACCTTCAACCGAACTAAAACCTACGAGTCCCATGCTGCCTATGTCCGGAGTCCATTCAGGGCTCTTGTTCTGTATGAAAATTGGTTAAGCCCTAAACCCTAAACCGGTAAACCCTAAACCCAAACCCCTAAACTCTGAACCGCTACACCAAATACCCCTAAACCCTAAACCCCCAAAACCACTGAAACCCAAAACCCGTAAACCCTAAACGGGAAAACCACTGAAAACTCAAACCCCAAACCCCTCAAAAACCGCAGCCTTTTGCAGCTCGAGATCGGAGCTGGCACAGATCTCCCAGCTATTTTGCAGCGTGCCGCCAGGAGGTCTGAAGTGGACGGCTGGGGTTGAGGGTTTAGGATTTCGGGTTTGGGGTTGAGGATTTAGAGTTTAGGGTATAGACAGGGTTTGGGGTTTGGGTTTGGGGTTCTGCGCTTGGGCTAACAGTTAAGAGCTTTGTTGGGGTTGTAGACTCAAGTACAAGGCCGTTTACAGCGGGTGAAGGGTGTAGAGTCTGGGGCTCATTTGCAAAGCACTTTACATGGGGTCTACGAATCTTATGGTAAGGTTTGTCTGTTGTTTGAAGCCAAGGTTTGAGGGGGATGTAGCGCGGTTGCATAAACCCTAAACCGTAAACTTTAAACCCTAAACCCTACGCCTTAAACCCTAAGTCCTAAACCCTAAACCTTAAACCTTAAACTTTAAACCCTAAACCTGAAACCATAAACCCCAAACCCTATGAGGGTTTAGAGGCGAGTGCCGGGCTAGGGCTCCGAAGGCTTCCGGATGCCGGGTTTGGGGTTGCAGGGTCTGGGTTTAGGGTTTAGGGTTTAGGGTTGCGGGAACTTAACTTGGGCTTCAGAATCCATGAGACGGTTGTAGGGCGTCGGGCTTAGGCTTCGCTAGAATTCTTGCCCCAGTCATGCCTAGAATTAGCAGGGCTGGGTCGCAGTCACTTCTTTAGGAATCAGCGGTGGAGGGTCTAGGCGCCCAGGGCTTAGGGCAAGTCGGCACATGAAACCTGAGAGCTGAGAAAGGTCTTGTTGAAATCGGTGTCATAACGGTAATGCTGTGTTGGAAGACTTTATCCATTCTGCCGGAGCCTCAGCCTCAGTACCCAAAAGCACAGACAGACACGGACACATACACATACACACATACACACACACACACACACATCCCACCATAATTCGCAGCGTCCGAACAAGAGACGCGAAATCTTGGGCTGACTATGAAGGAACATGAGACTCATTAGTACAACAATCGTACCTAAATATGTTCGGGGTTACTTATATGACATCGTCTCTACCATGGTCGTACTTGTCGTGCTAATACTGGCCCTAGACGCGATTCCAGGGGCCTCAACAATAATGATAGTATAGTATATAACATTCACCATATTTTTGCTACTATTATACTGTTACTAATCATGATCATGATGATGATCATCATCATTCAAGAAAGGCTTTAGGGGTATAATATACACTAATCTTCTAATCGGGAGCCCACAGGAAAATGTTTGTAATTACAAATAATGTTGTGGATACCTTGTAACCAGCGGTGTACACTTGCATGGACCGCAAAAGGATAGCGCTATCGCTGAATATTCCGACCCCCGATATTCAGTTGAATACGGGATCAGTTGTGCACAACACTTCCCCAGGACCCTCCAAGTACCCTCGAATAAGGGTATATGGTCCCAAATTAAGGGTATTTAGGGTCTAATAGAAGGTAGATGGAGGGTCTAGGCAAACAGAGTTCTTGCAAGCTTGTGCGTCTCAGGTTCCCAGCGAAGCGCTCGCCACCGCAGCTGTGCGACTCCTCCATAAGAAGGTTTCTTTACGGGAACCCCTTTTCTTAGGAAGTTATATCTGGGGTTTTAGATTCAGAAGGGACTGTCCCATGTTTTTCCTAAACCCCACACCTCAGATCCGAAATCCAGAGCTAGTCTCATGATCATGGTTACTGAACCGCAACTCCACCTAGACCCCAAGGCCCTAGGCTCAAGAGTCTTGGGCCTGGACCTCCCAACACGAAGTCCTAAACCTGTCCCCTAAACCCCCAAACCAGCACAAATCCTAAACCCTAAACCCCAAACCCCGAACCATTAAGACCCAACCCTGAACCCATCGGGTCCCAAGCGCCTACATGAGACTTATAGACCTATAGGCACTACCGTTTGGGTCTCTGTAGGCATAACAAAGAGGCAGTACATAATGAGAACCTCAGCTTTAGTTGTACAGAGACTGAAAGGGGGCTACGGTTGCTAACTATTCTGACACGTATGTTATACCAGTCCTCGATCAAATACTGGCCGCCCTCGCAGGCCAGGGAATACGCCGCATGGCAGCCCTGGTCCAAGTAAGCGGCTGTGGATCAAGCTTAGAGACCAGGCATACCGTTCGGGAAAAAGCTGTGAATTTAGGATGAAGGTTTAGGATTTAAGCGGATAGTAGGGTTCAGGGATTTGGTACGGGTTGGCTTACGCAGTCCGTGACCCACATTCATCTTAGTTTGTAAGCGGTATTCGAACTACACGAACACAATGTGCCGGAACTGGGATTGAGCCGTTTCGTTCCCAGGTTATGGCTTCGAGCGCTTCAGTGAGCACTGGTCGGGATGAGGAGAGGATCCCATCTTGTCTAAGTCCTCCACTGTCTATGTAGCATATAACCATGATCATTATGATAGGGGTTTGAGGTATGTTGTTGTCGTTGTTACCTCTGTCGGGGAACTCGAACATTGCGTTGAACATGTTCAAGCCCCTGGTCTAGCTGAGAAGGACTTCCGCGGCCTGATACAACAGACTTCAGTCAAAGACCACTCGTCTGCAACCGAACCGCTCGGACCTGAAGCTCCACTGTGACCATCAGAAGCAAGTAGTATAGGGGCCACCGCACAGGAATCCGAACCTTCAGCAATCACCTGATGACAGCAGTACTAACGATAACGTAGAAGCTCTTGCAAAACAAGGACCAGTGAGCAATGAATGCGGAAATCATGTACTAGCAGTACTTGTCGTCGTCGAAGCAGCAGCAGCAGCAGCAGCAGCAGCAGCGGCAGCAGCAGCAGCAGCAGCGGCAGCGGCAGCGGCAGCGGCAGCGGTAGCGGTAGCGGTAGCGGTAGCGGTAGCGGTAGCGGTAGCGGAAGCAGCAGCAGGTGGAGAACGAGGATGAGGAGTAGTAGTAGTAGTAGTAGTAGTAGTAGAAGTAGTAGTAGTAGTAGTAGTAGTAGTAGCAGTAGTAGCAGCAGCATAGTAGTCGGATTAGAAGAAGACCTCGTCGCAGAAGCAGCAGCACTCTCAAAAGCAGCAGAAGTAGCCGCAGCACCAACAGAAAACAGATTGAGTGCGGGCCCTCCCGCATGCTTGGCCTTGACTGAGACCTGTGCAAATGGCTGGCCGAGCGGATTTTCGACGAAAGCGATGCCTCGCCGTGTTTTGTGAGAAGATCACTTCTCGTGTAATGCTCAAGGATCAAGATTTGGGGCTTGAGGACAAGCAGCAATGAGTACCAAAAGTCGCTCCAAGTACGCTTCAAGTCTTGCTGTTGTTTTTCACGACCTTCGGGTTCAGCCCTATCCTTAGAAACTTGCTATCTGGACCCTAGACACGCTTGCTTAGGGTTTCCGATTGTTACCTTACACATAGGCCCTTAAAATTTGGGGTCCAGGTAGACCCTTGTGTCAAGCCTTGTGCCCATACCCTAGGGGCCCATGTGCCCATATGGTAGGGACTACATTCAGGCCAATGTATATGCTACATGAGCGCACGGACTCTTCGGGATACGCCAATCCGTGAATCCTTTTCTCGAAACAGACAAAGCGATGAAACTCATAGGCAAAACCCAGGCTTGGGCGAAGAAGCCACTTCTTCGCGCATGCACAAGAGGGCTTATCATTACCCAGCTTACTGTTGTGTTTAGGGCCTAGGGCCTGTGTTGAAATGACGAATCCAAGGATCCAGATTGCTGGGCGGGAGGTACAAATAAAGACGCAAACAGGGAAAACAAAACTAAAACCTAAACCCTACGTACAGTAATGAGGCACTTCTAGAAGCGACTGTGGGCTCAAACGATTTTGAACGACCTCTCTGTCGAAGTTGTGGCTCTAGGGCTGCCAGGTAGGCTTTGATTTCGGTGACAGAGAGACGTAGGCAATTGCAGAAGTTTGTGAGGGTGTCTACATGTGTCTACTAAAAGTACCATAAGACACTATAACTTGGAACCTGCCCCGAACCTCGGCAACCTTGAGACGGACTCTTGCAAATTCGTCAGAGCCCTGTACGATGCGGCTTGGCCCTTCCCGGCTCCGATCTTCCTTCAGGACGCCTACGCTTCTAGGGTTTTCTACTCTGAGCTCCTAATCCCAGACCCTCGGGGGGGATCTATCAAGTAGATCCCCTGAGCCGGAAGCCTATACTGTTACTTTGTGGATCCTCGCAGGGTTCCGGGATCTTGGTCCTGATGTTGGCAAGACATGAGCTCGACAGCCATGCTGCTGCACAGCCCCCTTTTAAACCAAAGACAAAACTAATCATAATCTCCATACAACCTGCATCCTGTAATAGTACCGCTGGACTTGCTACTCAACAAAGAGCTAGCATTATCAACAGCAGGCAAAACATGCCATGCCTCCCATAGTTTAGGGCTGGGGTACTTGAGGCATTGCAAGAATTTGTCCGTCAGCCGGATGGACGCACGGTCTTCCAGGCACCCGTGTCACTAACGACCGGAAACTAGCACAGATCGACTGTGCGGTGTTGCACCAGGCTGGCTTCTTGGGTTGCTAAAGGACAGATGCGAATAGAGCGAGAGAGAGCGAGAGAGGCAAAACCAAGAAGAGAGGCACACACGATTCAATCATCGTGTACATGGCTTCATGGCGCTGCTGATGCCTTCCCTAGATCATCCTGTCCCATCGCTTAGGCTCCCGGCCTAGCTGTGGTTGCTTGACCATTTCCAGGAAAACGCCGCCGTTGCAGCTTCCGCCATCTCATCAGGACAAAAGGGTTAATACTTCAAGTTGCTTTGGCGTTTGGCTTCAATGGTCCGATCGAGGAAAAAGGGAAGCTTTGCACATATCCCCGAAGGCATCATCGTCACTGTCCTTGAGCGACAGCCACTCTATGCCGAATTGAGCCTGTTGAAGGGGACAAACCATGAGACGACCACACGAAAGCCTCAAACGTGATCAAGACGAGCGACAACTTCCATGCTGGACGTGCTTCGGAAGTTGCAAGCATTCAGTTGGAGGTCCAAGCTTTAAGGCTCGCTCACCCCCCCGAAGCATAGAATGTCCCAGTATTATATTCCCAAAACTCAATCTCGAGATCGGCAACGTGGAAAAAGCAAATGATGCCATGATCAAGACGCCTGCTGTAATTGTCACTTTACTAGCAACCATCGCACTTGCCCTAAACCCTAATCATACTCAGACGCGCTCCCTCCAAGGCCTCCTCCAGAAGCCAAGGAGTGAGAAGCGCAGGGACCGCTGGAGAAGTGAACGATGTGCTTCCTAAAGACATTTAGGATTTAGGCTTTAGGGTTTAGGGCATTATAGGTGAAGATTGGCTCTGTTTCCCGTCGAGGAGTGCGCCTCTGGGCTGCAGACCGAGGTGCCTCAAGTTAAGGGTCCGAGTACCGAACAGTCCCATACTGTCCCAAATGCGAACCTCCAAAAACTGCGATCATGAACACAAGTATAAACCCTAAGCCCTAAACCCTAAATCGTTACTATCATGAACCCAAGTACCTAAATATCAAGTCCTTTGGACCCTTGGGGTTGATTGGGAACGCAGGCAGCGCTCTTAGGTTCGCATCGCCAAGCACAGAGTTAAAGCAGCATGCCAACATCAGCCATCGTTGGACACGTGTTTACTAGGCCTATACATGCAGATATGAAAGAATGTGTATATATATATATATGGTAACCCCCCATGAACTACCGAACCTCGTTTTGTATTGTAAATACCGTGTTAAGCCTGCTTTCCGGCAGGTCCGGATTCTGTATCTGCCAAAACCAAACTCACATTTCAAGGGAAGATGCTGGACAACTCGTTCAGGTTCGACGTGAGCACGCACTCAACGGCAACATTGTACTCCTCCACTCACAAACATACCGCCAGGCAACTCGTGTAGGATCGACGTGAGCACGCACTTAACGGCAACGCTGTACTCTTCCACTCAGAAACAAATTTCTTCCCAGAAAAACCAAGAAACAAAAACAAAAAAACATCTTTTAGGAAACTATGCGGCCAGACTCCAAAAATATTTTTTGGTCTTCCCTAAAAAGTTGGAAAACCAACTTTTTCTTAAAGAAAACCAAAAAACTTTTGGTAAACTATGCGGCCAGACTTCAAAAAGATGTTTTTTTGTTTTCTTTTTGGAGTCTGGCCGCATAGTTTCCTAAAAAATGTCTTTTTTGTTATTGTTTTCACCAGGAAAAAACTGGTTTTCCTGCCCAAAACCATTTGTTCCCTAGGAAAAAGTTTTTCCGCCCAGAAACCATTCTTTTCCAAAGTTGGCATTTCGCTCCAAACCCAAAGTTTTCCTAGCAAGGAGTGTGCATTTCATTTGTT
>CAJNDV010001016.1:0-15860 GCA_905221635.1 Symbiodinium sp. CCMP2456
ATATTATATTATATTGTGTTATATTGTATTATATTATATTATATTATATTATATTATACTATATTATATATCATAATATATTATAATATATATTATATTATATTATTTTATATTATATTATTTTATTTTATTTTATATTATATTATATTATATTATATTATATTACATTATATTACATTATATTATATTATATTATATTATATTATATTATATTATGATATATTATATTATGTTATATTATATTATATTATATATTATATTATACTATATTATAATATTATATTCTATTATGATTATATGTATGTATGTATGTATGTATGTATGTATGTATGTATATTTGTATGTATATATATATATATATGTGTGTGTGTGTGCGTATATATAAGTATACGTATATATATATATATATATAGATGCAATATGTATGTACATATCTGTATATATACACATCAAAACCATAAGAAGGAACCCTAGACAGGTAGGATTTGTTCCGCTACAAGTGAGATAAGGAAGATCCGTGAACTCTTGCAATCCATCGTATACGGAATCTCGAACTCTGGGGAGTGATAGGCACATAGGGACCCTGGAGCAGCACAGTTGATCGATGTAGGACTGCACGTCGAGAATGCGTACCGGTTACGTGCCATTCCTGGGTGTCCGTTCATGTACACATAGTACGACCGTTATGACCATGCCAGCTAATGACAATGTCGATTTTGCATCACTGCGCTCTTCCCTGCCCCCTTCACATTCTGCCTCCCAGGTATCTCGAAGGCAGTCGTAGATCTCGACGTCGCAAAGCGCCTCAAGGAACAGGACCCTGAATCAACGGTGTCGGGTTTTGGGATCTACGCCTCATGGTGCTTTCGGCTTTGAGGTTTGAGGACTTGAGGAATTAGGGGCTTAGGTGTACCCTGAACACTCAAAAGTTGGAAACCAAATTAGGGACAATTAGTGCGGGGATTCCCTATACGGATTGAGGCTATTGGGTCTCCAACTTTTGGGCTTCTACCGTAGGTCACGGCAGCAGAGTCCGGTCCCTAGCCGCTGCAAGCAAAAATGAGTGACGACCGACTGGTTGGGAAGCCAACTCCGCTACCGGCCTTGTCTCGAATACACTAAAATAATGAAATAAAACACAATAACTGAAGATAATAATATAATATCGAAATAGTAATAACAATGTATCATTGTCATTCTTCTTCTTACATATGATATATGACATTATAACAAAGCCTGGGAGCCAACAGCAACTACTCCTTGAAGGAACTGAAAGTAAGTTACAATAGTAAGGAATCCTTATTATTCACTATATATCCTCATTATGGTAACTTAAATTAAGTTCTGAACAGCAACCCAGTCTTACAGACACATGGCTCTCCCACCGGTTTAGGGTTCAGGGCGTAGTAGCTCGGCGGACCTTGTAATCCAGGTTCTGGCCACCATAGACATGCAAGCGGTTGCGCAGAGTTGCTGCCCCGAAGTATGTGCGCTCCTCAGGCGGGCTCAGAGCTTGTTTGGGTTCGGGAACTTGGAGGTCATGGTGAGCTATATAAACATGGTTATAAGGTTATAAACAGGATAACCTTTGTTTTCCCATGTTGAAGGACTTATGACCCGACTTAAACTGCCCATGAAACCCTGAGTACAGCTACACCCAGCTTATTCGCGAGTCTCATGCAACTCAAATATGCACACCCAAGCTTGCATGAAGCTCGGTGTCGCAGTTTCGAGGACAGGCACCGGACTGTCCAAATTTCTCAGTTCTTCAATGGCATCTCCGAAAACTCGTTCTGCTTATGGCCTCTACCTGGATTTGCTACACCCCATAGGATAACTATAACGTCCAAGTACTGACAATCCCTGCCTTCCGGAAGAAAGAAGACACCCAGGGTTTCGGGTGGGTTTTGAGCACCCGAAAGCCGACTCCTCATCCCGAAGAACCCAAAGCCGACTGAGACTGTCTAGTCGCCGTGACCATGGCACGGCAGGGTCGCCAGCATTGATTCCCCACATCCAGGACCTGGTCAGAGGAAGGCTATCTACCTTAGGGCCTTCGGAAAAACATAGGATTTGGTAAGGGTTTGTACTGTTTGTAAAGGGGGTTGGAGGACGCACAAGGGTTTGAGGGGGCTGGCACTGCTTTTAAACGGGCGGTAGAGGGTTTAGGGCAAATTAGAGTCACTATGAGGCTCCGAGAACTCATGTGCTGAAGCGATTGAGCCGAAAGGGTCAGAAAGTATAAAGACTTATGGTGAGGGTCTTGAGGCAGGAGGCAGTTGAATGCTTTTCGGATTTTGAACGGTATTCCGTACATGTTCGCGTAACGAGGGCCTGGGTGCTGATCTGGTTGAACTCAAACCTACAGAAGGCCGAGAGGGAAGTTTTCTGGGCGAAAGGGCTTTCGATCAGGGATTTGATACAGATTTCAGGGCTTAAGGGTTCCGGTTTGAAGCTTAAGATGTGGGGCTTGGTCTAGGGGCTGTAGGTCTCAGTGTGCGCTTGGCCGACACCCGATACCTGAGTAGCTAAGTCCTGCTGAATCCGCAAGTCGGCAAAAGGTCTGAAACCCGCCAAAGCATGTCTGTCAAGAGTTCATATACATAGGGGCCTTAATAATTAGAATAGGGTTTTGGGGGCTCCTTATTATAATCATAGTATAATATACCCCAAACCCTATTCTCACTATTAGGGCCACTATATTAAACCTTACACTCGTTACAAACCCTTAGCCCTTGTTTTGAACCTGGAGCTTGGTGCAGGGACGTGAGACTCTAAACTCTGGGCCTGAACCCAAATGAATTACTCAAGTAAGTAATTAGTCAAATTAGTTAGTTAGGTAGTCAGTTAGTTAGTTAGTTAGTTAGTTAGTTAGTTAGTTAGTTAGTTAGTTGGTTAGTTAGATAGCTTTAGCTAGATAGCTAGTTAAGCTAGTTAGTTGGTTGGTTAGTTAGTTAGTTAGTTCCCTCCCACTAAATAGCTGACCAACAAATTAAACTTAAACTAGACTTTGCACACCCCTTAACTCCAACCATTGAACAAAAACCCTGAAAACCAACCTCCATGGCCCGGAGATGCTCATAGCCGTCGTGACCCCCGGCTGCAAAAACCAACCTCGCTCTCTTCCAGGGTCGCTTAGGGCAACCCTAAACCCTAAACGTTAAACCCAAACCCTTAAACCTTAAACCCTAACCCCTAAACCCTCTTCACATCAGGCTTGCATGTCCCTAAACCTTAAACCCTAAATCTTACACCTTTTCTTGAACCCAGACTCTGCCCATCAGCCGGGAAGCAGCACTAAACCCTGAACCCTAAGCCCAGGGTTTCAGGGGTCTTGGGTTTGACGAACTTGTGGCCGGGAGTTAGGGGTTTAGGGTTTAGGGTCTTAGTACCGACAGCTTAGGCATTCTCCCTAAACCTTAGACCCTATCCTAAACCTTAAGATGAGTTTGGAGGGCTCCAGTACGGTCGACTCCCCAGCCACCGAGTCGGTTGAAGACCGTTGTTGCTACAATCAAGCCTGAACCCCTGTAATATAGGGCCTTAATAATTAGAATAGGGTTTTGGGGTGCACCAAGGCGGATCCCAAATAAAGACATCGAATGTCTCAAGGAAAGCCCAGACCCTTACCGCCAAGGAGCTTCGCATGCAGTCACTTCAGGTGCCTACTTCCACAGACAATCAACCTGTTAACATCTCTCAATCACTGTGAATTCCCAGACCCTCCAGAGTTCGACCTCCTAGGGTTGAGAGCTTAGGTGTTTAAGGTTTAGGAGTTGAGGGGTTTAGATTTAAGGTGTTTTTTCCGAAGATCTGGGATGCTTGCAGAATAGGAAAAATGCGGAGAGCCCAGGCTGCACAAACCTCTCATGTCCAACTTAGGCCGAGTGCATCAACCTAGCCAGATTTGACTTTGTGTGTCGGAGCACTTTCAAGGGCCGCCTCCCAGAACATGCTGGAGCAGCTCATCTGACAGGAAAACATCCCGCTCCACGACTGCGTGCTCGGCTCGGCAGACGCCAACCACAGGGGCAGTGGTGGGCCAGCCGTCTCTGAGTGCCCGCAGCAGACTGTCTCTACTGACGGGCCCAGGCCCAAGCTCCCTGTGAAGGCGATCAGTCCCATACGGCTGCCGACGCATGGCTTCGATAAAGCACCGCTGCAGAGGGATCCGAAGCTGTCAACAGGCTGTCGGTGCCGGGGGGGAGCACGGTGGACACGTCGAAAAGCGTGCCGTACATGTCCACAAGTCTGCACACCACCTCCTCAATCGCGGTTGGCGGAGCCTTGCGGGCCTGGCAGTGGCTCCAAGATCTGATGAAGCCTGGGATGGCATCACATCAACGCCCTGCACCCGCGCAGGGTGCTGCTGGGGGCTGGCGTGGAGATTTCCGATGGCGGCTCTGGCGGGCCCTCCCGGGGGCTGGCATCGGGAGCGGAGATTTCCGATGTCGGCTTTGGCGGGCCCTGGGACGGCATCACATCAACACTATGCGCAAGGTCCTGCGCTGGCTCAGAAACTTCAGCTGCACTGGCTGGGGCGGACGAGCTTGCAGCCTCCTGTTGCACAGGTTCCTCCACCGCGAAAGCTTCCGCCTTAAAGATCATGGAGGGCATCATGCATTGAGAGCGGTGCGCCTCGCGAATGCACAGGACTGGCAAAGTGCTTGATCCAAATTATTGAGCCAAAATGGCTAGGGGTTTTGGGTTTAAGAATTTGGGGATTAGCTCAAAGCGGCAATCTGGCAGATAGCTAAGGAGCCATATGTAAGTCCAACGAGCCCAGCTCGGCCTTTGGAGGTTCATAGGTAGTTGCAAGTAGGGTACTGTTTTGCCTTTAGGGATTTTTTTGCCGCCCGCTTCGCTGACAAGGTCGCACTGCGGGGAGACTGGGCTCCAAGACAAGTCCGTCTAACGAGGAGGTTGTTGAGCCTTTGGGGATGAGGGGTTAAGGTTTAAGTAGGGTACTATGGGGTTTACGGTTTAGGGATCAGTAGGATAAGGTATAGTGATAACTGTATAACCCATACTAACGGACTTATGACCCCACTTATAACTACCCATGAACCTCCAAGTTGTCATCTGGGCAAGAGACGGGAAGGGAAAGAAATGAACGCCGTAGTAGGTCGCCTCCTGCACAGACATGGGGGTTTCCGAAAATAGGGGTACCCCGAATTTCCGGAAGCTCCCACATGACACACCCTCCGGGCTGCCCAGAGCAAGGCCTAGTCTATTCATTAGGGTATGGAGCTTACGACAATGTCCACTCTGCAAGTGCCCGAACTAGCTAGTCTACTGTAGCATGTTATAAAGCTCTCTCGCTCTCTCTCACACGGACTCAGTCACCTGTCAGCCGCGACGCAAGGCACAGCGATTTCGCTATGTGCGTGTATCTACAATGAAATCACATGCGGGAAAAGGGACTACCGAAACCACTACAATGACTTCACATGCAGCGCCCATTCATCAGGAATTTCTTCAATGCCGAGTTGAGGTAACTGTTGTAAGTTATGTGTGTGCATAATCGTCCGCATGAGCGTGCCATGCACTGATACGACGGCAGCAGGACATAGCAGTTGTACCACGAATAAATCTCCATGCAGCATGAGAAAACGTGGCAAAAACTGAGCCAAAGCTATAGTACGATGTTTTAGTACATGCGCTTATGCCGTATGCCTGAGTTCGATCTTGGGCCAGCTTTGAGTATACAAGCACGACATAGAGAGGAGAAGCACCCAAATAGGTGCGCTTCTCTCCGCTTAGCCGATCGTTCTTTTGAGTAAGAGGCTTCATCGACAACTGGAACAGCGAGAGCGGTAGCTTGGCGTAAGCCTCCTAGTGCCACGTGGACTATGGCGGTTCGTGAAGGGGTATCTCACATAAATCCCCAGTATCAACCCCGTCATAATGAATCCCAATAAGGTAGGGATATACAGATATCCTTGTAACATGCTTATGCTTATGTCCTTCTTGGGGCGCCTATGATCTTCCGTCCTGAACCAAAGCTTCTGATTCGGCGGCATCTCGCGGCATAGGTGGCGTCTGCCTGAGGAATTTAGGCATCGCGGCCCTTCCATGAACCCGGCCAGCCCTTCAGGCATACAAACACTTCTCCAAGTAGACCCTTTCTAGGAGCTCCCTACACCCCAAACCCGAAGCCCCTAATCTCTCGAGCTCCACTATGCCCATTTGCATCCGGGGCTACATGATTAATGATTGAAGAAGTCGGGCAACCAAGCTTCTGCCAGGAACCCGGCTCAGCACAATGCTATGCATGCATTGTACCCTACAGGAACCGGCGCAATCACATGAAACAGTCACAAGGTCAGCATCCAGAGAGCTATTAGGACAGAACTTGGCATTGGCTGTGTTAAGGTTTCAACTTTCAGGCATGTTGCGGGTTACGCAGGAAGTTGAGAATCGTCCTGAAATGCTCCGGGTCACCTGGGCCAGCAAGCATGCATTGTGGATGTGCAAGAGCTACCGTTTGGTAATGAAGGCCACGCGGCTACCACCTCTCAGACGTCAGCTATTGAGCCTTGTTTCCACCTGGTGTTGTTGAAGGGATTCCGCTGAAACGTAGTTACGTTGGTGACAGTGCCAGAAGAGGTACCCAAAGCCTTTCCGGCAGCTTCGCGAGAGAACTCTGAAAAGGGTCAATGTAGGATTTCGGATGGTTTTTTGTTGAGAAGAAAACGCCTCTAAAATCGCCAGACTGTAGGCATCCTGCGAACACCGCTGCCGGCAAGTGGCGGTTCAGGAAGATCCTGCCGTAGCCTGCAGGTTTATTAACTACAGCTCAGACCCATCGTTCGAAAGCTTCTAGTGTAAGGGATGTTGATCCAAGGTTCACTGCTCAAGCCTGTCATGAAAGAGGTACCAGTACCTATCTGTCTGTCTATCTGTATATCTATCTATCGATCTATCTACCTATCGATCTATCTATCTACCTGTCTACCTGAATCTATGTACTATCGATCTATCTATCTATTTCTCTATCTAGCGATATATCTATCTATCTATCCATCCATCTATTATCCGAGTCTACCTGAATCTATCTATCTATCTATCTATCTATCTGCCAATCTATCTGGATCTCTCTGTCTACCTATCTACCTATCTACCTATCTACCTATCTACCTATCTATCTATCTATCTATCTATCTATCTGTCTATGTGTCTACCTACCTACCTACCTACCTACCTACCTACCTACCTACCTACTTACCTACCTATCTACCTATCCACATCTGCATGTATATCTGTATGTATGTAAGTATACTAATATACATGTGCAACATCCTCTTACCTTGGGTTTAGGCTTCAGGATTTAATGCATATTGCATCGAGCTCAAAGCCTGCATCAAGATCTTGTGGTTGACCTGAATGCAATTCCGCTACGGTCCTTATGGTACCTTCACCCTAATCCCTAAACCTTAACCCACTTTCACACAGGCTAGCACGAAGCTGAGGCATCCGAGAAGCGATCACGGCTGATCTGATACCGTCCGGAGAGGAGGGTTTCCAAGAAACTGCCTGACTGCCTCAGCTTTTCGGAACAGACCTGGAATGGTTCTCGGTTTTAGGGCTTGTTGGTTTAGGGGTTGAGGGTTAAGGCTGAGGGCTTCAGATTGGACGGCGGCAAACCCCAAACTCCTGGACCGCGCAAGCTCCGAAAATACGTCCAAGACTCAGAAACCGCTGGCTGGTTCAAACTGTAGAACCCAAACTGCACGTACACAGAAAACGCACGCAAAGCCGCTGGACCAGAGTGGATCGCGTGGTCTCAAAGATTGTACCTGGCAGGCAAAAGCTTGAATATGAGCTTTCACCCTACTAAACCCCAAACCCCAATCCTCAACCACGGTGCCCACCCTGGGAAGGGCCCGACATGCGAATGCTGCATACCTCGCACTCAGATAAGTTCTCTGCCTTTGGAGCCTTTCGGGGCTACTGCAATCGAACCGCCCGGAAAGCCAGTAGTAAGGGGTTTAGGGTTTAGGGCTTGTTAAGGGTTATGGTTTCGACTCTCACTCTCGCACGAGGCAGGCAACGCTCCACATAATGCCGTCACGCAAGCAGGCAACTCAGCCATTTCACCCAACAGCAGCCGAACTGGGCTGGTGGTTTAGGGTTTAGGGTGCTACTACATCTAAGGCTACGGACTCTACAAAGCTTCTAGAAGGGTTTGGGGTTCTCCAACGGCTCATACAGGTTCTGCAAGAGATTAGGGCTTGGCTGTTGATGGTCTAGCCAAACCCCCAAAAGCATGAAGTTTCGAAATCGATTTCGACAAGTCATGTGGCATAATCAAGCCAAGCCCGGCTGCATTGGGTGCTTAGTTAGACCCTGCATGTGGTTTCCGGCTTCTTGTTGCTTCCTTCTTATAGGAGCCCCTAATCCCATAATAGTTCCTTTTCGTGGTTTATATTTAGGATCCTACAAGGTAATCCCAAAAAGGAACTACTATGGAGCCTACGGGTAGGGCCTAACTTGCAAAACTTGCCAACAAATCCTGGAGTCGCTTCCAAGTCCCCTTGCCACGGCCCCCTTTGAGAACCCTTTAGGGTTTCGGCTCTCACGCTCGGACAATGCAGGCGAGGCCTATGGTCATAAGTCGGCGAGGTGAAACTATCAGACTGAAAGCTGGGAGAGAAACACTGCGAGCAATAGTAGGACCTAAAGGGTTTAGGGTCTAGGGCCTAGAAGCCCCATAACAAGCGGACTGTGCTTTGAATGCCCTCTTGCGGTCTGTGTTTTTGCAGAAAGGATGCGTATAACGATAGGTATGTTCTACCTTGAACGCGACCTCAGCAGGTCATCAAACCCACCCTGAGCCTAACCCTCAACCCTAAACCCTAAGCCTACCCGTGTGCCCTAGGCTCCCCAAAAGTCCTCCCCCTAAACCCTAAACCCTAAGCTCCCCAAAAGGCCTCCTACGTTCAGATCCACCGTCGTCTCAGCTGCAAGCTGCGGGTTCGCCAAGCGTTGCCGTTCTGCTTCGAAGAGTCCATACTCCTGACCTTGGTTTTGGGGTGGGGGTTTCGATTTAGGGTAACTATGTGATGGTGTTAATGCTCCTGACCCTGGCTTTCGTGTAAGGCTGCAGAGAAAGTTTTCGGGAGTTTAGGGTTATAGATAGGCACCAGAGTTACTGGAATAGGGCCTTGTGTGCTGTACATTACGGTATTACTGTATTACTACTCCTGCCCTTAGCTTTCAGAAACCGCAATATATAATGGCCTTCATAATCAGAACAGGGGTTGGGTGGTAGATCTGCATGTGGTTTCTTCCTTGACTTTCGAAAACGGTAGCATAGGGGTACTATTACTAATGATAAGACTACGGACTTTGTTTCTGAAAGTATGGTGTCTGGTATCAACCTCTGATACCTTTACTCCTGGCCAGGGGGTCCTTAATCATGAGAACAGGGTCCTGCTTTTGATTGCAAATTGGTAACTCCGGACAATTGCTGTCGGAACCTGTCTAGAGAACCTCAGGGATCCTCCTACTAACTGTTCATGAGCCTATAGTCGCATCTCTGAGGTTTCGGATAGGCGTCGGCAAAAGACTTCCAGAGCATAATCCACGTCCGCAGTACAACCCTAAACCCTCTGCGTGGGGGGTGAATAAGCAAGAGTCCTAGAGTCTTTAGAGTTTGAGACCCCAACGACATCACTCTGAATCAGGCGAGTCTGCATCTTACCCATCGTGGTTTCGCACTGTCGTACGATGGATCTCAGCTTCAAGCGTCGAAGCTCGGGGTCCAGCTGCTTGGCGCTTTGTAAGTAGATTGCTGCTTAGGGCTTAGGGCTCTAGGGTTTATAAATTAGGGTTTAGGGGAATGTGGAGTGAAGGGTCTAGCTTACAGTTAGTATTACTGAAAATTCAGGCCCTTATAGAGTTTCACGGAGGTTACCGGAATCGCGACTCTGAAAGCATCCGCCCGATCTTCATCCCGAACTTTTCTCACACTAAACCCTCCAAGCCAAACAGTTCTTGGGGCCCGGTAGGGTTTGGGAGCCGTAAGCGATGCCGCATGCCCAGGCGATCACCTGCGGCTTACAACATGAGAAGAGCGACGAAACTTCTCGTACTCGTGTGCAACTCCCCGTCTTCTCTGGGCACCCTCCTGCTCGACCTCGGCTTGTCTTCTTTGTGCTGCTGGGGGGTGTAGGCTTCGGTTTTTCGGGCTTTTGCAAGGTCCTTACTGATGGTCGTATTGCCCAAAATTCCGCGCTCACAGCTGCTGCGATGGCGGAGGACCATGGCAACAAACAGGTGTGAAGTCCTTTGCTTGTGCGTGATTAGCTTGTCCGATGGTCCTTCTGTTTCTTGAGGGCCCATGTCACAAGCTACGTCTACTCTTATAAACTCTATAGACACGGTTCCATGTAGGTCCTATGAGCCCTGGAACAGCTAAGGTCTCAGGTTCTCCGCGTCGGGCTTGGGGGCCCCGACGCCGAGCCCAAAATCCTGAGAGCCCTGTGGGCTGGCCCACTCCAAACACTGCAGTTGTATTAGAATTTGGGTTCGGAACCCTAATATGGGCCCCGGAAGAAGAGGCCCCGAAAAGGGATCCCTAAAGAAGAAGCCCCCCAAAAAGCGGGTCGCTGAAGAAGAGGCCCCCAAACAGAGGTTCCTTAAGAGACAACAAAGGGGGTTCATAGTTTTGAGAACCCCACCACATGCCTCCGGGATACTCGCATGCGCTCCTCGCCGATGCGCTGCCGTGATTCCTCGATGTCGGCCTGCACCTGCCTGCGTCAATCGACTCGGAAGGCAGTTTCACCTCAAGATTTTTCCAGAGGCTAGAACCTCAATGTTTCGGTTCGGGCTTTAGGCTTTAGGTTTTCATAGGCTTTAACCCTAAAGCAAACAAGCCTCGAAAACCTTTACGGTACGCATATAGCATCCTAGAACTCTCTTCCGGGCCTCAGCTGTGTGGCCATCTCATCCTCGGCATGACGACGGTCTTCCCTAATCTTCTCAACCTGTGGCCCAGCTGCATGTTGGAAGAAAGGCGGCGAAGAGGGTGTAAGAAGGGCTCGATAGGGTTATAAGGGCCTTTTGTAGGGGTCTATGTGTTTTCGAAGGCTTTTTTGGAGTTCTGCCTGGGTTTTTCAGGGTCTGCCAGCCGATTCAAAAGGTCAAACGCTCTGGGAGCATTAGGATCTGACTAACGGAACAATGAATCATAGTGCTGCGAGTGTATCTCCTTGCAGTCGTGAAGCCTGTGATAGGTGCTACTACTATCCTCTTGCAGTCCTTAAACCCATGAACGCTAAACTAAACCCATGAAGCAAGAAACCTTTCGACCTTGACCTCTTTAACCCTGGTGGTTTGGGATCGCTGAAACTGCCTCTCGCTGCTTCTCTGCCACAAACTGCTGCCACACCGACAGTTTCTCCTGAATTTCGAGGGCTTCAGGGCTTAGGGGGTTTCGGTGGTTGAGTCCTCAGGGGATGCATGGAGTTTCGAATGTCCAAAAAACCCCCTATAGTCGGAGCAAAACGACAGTCCAAGACCGCTCATCTTAGAAATAAGCCCTTTTGGCAACAGGCTTTCCTAACCCTTAAACCCTAAACGGCACCCTAATCTGTACCCAACAGGTCCTCTTCAAAGGCTTGCCTTCCGCGCCTTGAGCAAGTCAGGTTTGCTGACTCCGGGAGTTTAGGACGGTTAGAAGTCGGGGATTTGCCTTTGGGAGTTTACGTCGGAGTTCTCTTCTAGAGAGCCTGGTAGGTTCAAGGTCTCAGCCTCGGGCCCGACATCTGACAATACACAGGTTTTCTTAGGGTTTATAAAGGGTTCAGGGCACAGAGGTAGAGTTGTCAAGGAGATGTTTCTCAGCACATAAATGTGCAATTTGCACCCACAAATCGAAAATGCGCATAGTTACATACACATACATGCGTACACATACATGTATATATATATATATATCATATATCATATATCATATATCATATATATATATATATATATATATTTATTTATACATATATATATATATATACCTACACACACAATTACATGCGCTCATCTGCGAAATCACACTCAGACATGGATTCAGTCGGGCCCTCCAGGCCTGACGTCGCTGCGGTGCTGCTTCAGCTCGAGCTCGGCCTTCTTCAGCCAGCCCACGAAACTACGCCGCAGATCGCTGACCTGAGCCGAGAGTTGTGCCTCTTGCCTAACGACTTCAAGCCCAATCTGCTCTGCTGAATTCACAAGCTGCGTGAGTAGGCCGACTTTTTCCTCGACTCACAACTGCTCCTGGATATCTTCTCCTCTGGATGCGTCAAGTTCTGTTATCTTCTGTGCCTGGCACCCTCAGGTCCACGCCTGCTCCGTTCCTTGTCCCGGCCGCGGTCACGACGCTCGCTCCGCTCCCGCTCCCGATCTCGATCCCGAGCCTCACGATGTGGCGGTTCGTCGTCCTTCTCACCGAAGTAGTTGCTGCTCTGGTAGCTGGCGCGAATCTCCGGGTCGATGGCGTCGCCAATGTTTCGCTTCTTGCCGCCCTGGTACTTGCATGGGCCGATGGGTCGCCCCGATCGAAGCTCAGAGAGCTTCATGCTCACGAGCGCCGATGGCTTGTTCGAGGCCGAGAGGTGTTCGTCCAAGTCCTGAAAGTCCCGCGCCAAGTTGCAGCCCAACCGTGACCGGTCCTGGAAGACACTTGCAAGCCGAGCAGCTGCAGCTTCGTCTAAGAAATGCTTCATGGCCATCTCTGCAACCCTCTGCTCGATGTCTACGGCTCGCTCAGGGACGGCCGCCGGCATCGGGCTGCTACCCGGCCGACGGTTCGGAGTTTGGCCAGCGAGGAGCACAGAAACCTCTTTGCCAGCTATACGCTTTCCATCGAGGTCTTTCTGAGCATCCTGCGCATCCCTCGGATCCTCGTACTCGACGTAAGCGCACCTCTGCGTCTCGGAGACGTCGATCCGAAGAATATGGCCGAAGTCACCAAATGGTGCCTGTAAGGTGGTCTTCCTTAGCCACTCCTTCGGGATGGGACCGCTGTCCTTTGGCTTCACCTGGAGTGTGACCCCTACCTTGTAGGGGATCGAACCTCCCATGCCACCCTCGCGTAAGGCCCGTGCTGAGGGTCCGTTCATGGCTCCGGCGACGATTTGTTGTTGAGGGTCTAAAATGTTCCTAGAGCTGTGCAGCTTGTTGCAGTTCGCATGGCTTGAAAACTTGTGTTGGTAATACGTGCCAGTGGTCTGCGGCTTCGCGCTGCCTTTGAGAAAAAACCAGGCCCGCAGAATCAAAGCCAGGAAGTGGGGCTTACTCAACCCTCAACCGCGGATGAAGTCTATGCACTTAATCTTGCCACAAGACACAACAGCTCGGAACATCCAAGTCCATGCGCCAAATATTATGTCCGATGTTGTAACTCGGACAGAGGGGTTGGTCTGCCGTACAAGCGGCCGGCTTGCTATTTGGCCTTATAACAACCTGACCACAACGGCATTCGAATAAAATATCATCACATCCTGCACAATAGTAATTATGTAATATCACGAGAAGCTAGTCTGCACGGTAACCGTTGTAGCTAACAAGTCTTGCACAGTGTGGAAAGTCTAAGTGTAGACCGCAGGCCGCAGGTACCACGAGTCCCGTTTGGGACAACTCCGAAGCTTCATTCAGCTAGATCGCCAGCGGGTAGACGGAGACAGAACGAGACAGACCGAGCGAGCGGAGGGGACGGAGGGAGATGCACATAGTGACTCAGAAAAAACACCCAAGCAAAGCCATAAGGGACATCCCATATTCGCCAAATCTAAGTAAGACAGTGCAAGAGGGATACCCCAAACCAAAGCTTCCGTGTGGGTGCTCTTTCAATACTAGAACGCACATGCCTGAGTGTGCGCACATGCACGCACAGGCAGGTCACCGACAAAGAAGCATAAGCAACACTGACATGATTGCCCGCGAGCCGAACAGACAGTATCCTCTTCGAATCGAAGAGGCACGGCAAGTATTCTCGCATCGGTCGTGGCGTGTCCTACCTCTGCATGCACACAAATTTAGAAGACCCCCAAGCTACTACCACAAACCATTGAACACACCCTAAACCGCAGAGCTCTCAAGATCTTAACGTCCTAAACCCATTCAGTGGCGTCCGTCATCAGCTAGGCAGGGAACCCTAGCCTAGGCCCGGTATGCGAAGAACCTCAGGGTCCACACCGTCACCACGAGTTTAGTGGAAACAGGTGGTAAACCTCAATCAGGATTTAGGGCTTAGGGTTGAGGGTTTAGGGCCCTAAACCCTAAACCCTCTCACTTTCAAACATACCCTACAGTAGACTGTAAACGACATGCCAAAACGCTATAGGCACGGAAGGTGGGTTCAAGAAAGATGATTGCAATACAACTATACCATAGATCTGTATTCAATCAGGGAACAGAAAACCAGAGAAAAGCTGAAGACTCAAAGCCCATTGTTTATCCATGATAACACCAATACAATTATTTAACAAACCCTCGGTTTTGCACTACCTCTATTTCTCAGAAAGCCGAAGAATGAATCCAAAGGAGAAGTTAACCAAAGGTGCATACGCGGCAACCCTAGACGGCCCTAAACCCTTCTTCTTATCTCCCAAACCTCAACCTTAAGCCATAAACCCCCTAAGCTCTAAATCCTAACGCCTTAAAGAAGGACCAAGGACCATCTCCTCGAACTCCGGGTCTGCATCCTCATCGCCTCCTAGCCTAGGCTTCCGCATTTCTGTGGTTTCGGTTTAGGGCTCTAGGGTTTAGGGTCTTGGGTTCTAGGGTTCCGGCGCTGTTTGGGGCTTTTTTGGCTCCCGCAAAGGTTTCCGGGTTCAGGGTATCGGGTCTAGGCTCCCGCAGGGCAAGCCACTTTCAAAGGGCAAACTCCCTGGGTTAAAGTAGGCTTAGGGTTTGGCGGCTTAGGGTTGCATTTGCAAGTGGGACTGCCATACAACCTGTATGGAATCCAGAAGCAGAATCCTGATAGCACCCTCATAGAACCCCGATAGAACCTTCGTAGAACCCTTATAGAACCAACCCTTTTTCAGCACGGATTGAGGTAGAACCTATAAACACTAAACCCTGTCTGATAAAACCTTCAAAGAACCCTCATAGCACCCTTATAGAACCCAAAACACCAAAACCCTTTTTTTTGAACCCGTACTGAGGCCGATGCGTGTGAAGGGAGCAAGAGCGAACACCAAAACCCTAAAACCCAAAACCCTAAAACTCTAAACCCCAAACCCTAAGCCCTAAACCCTAAAACCCTAAAGCCCTTTTTCACAAACCCTAAACCCTAAAACCCCAAACCCCTAAAACCTCACAGAACCTGCTATGCTGCACCGGTGACAGGCTCGAGGTTCGGAAGCTGCCTGGCTCGAAGCCAGGTTAGGGAACAGCCAGGGAGTCAACTTAAGCCTTGAGGTGTGGGTTTTAGAGTTTTAGGTTTTTTTTTGAAGGCCTTTCTCCATAGCCCTGAGTCCATGGGGAGCCCTATTGGGCAGGCTGGTCAGCAACCCCTTCAGCGCCAATTGGACTAGTTTAGCCCACAGGCATCTCAGAGGCAAAACAAAGAACCCTCCGTTCACATACTCACTCGACCTCGACCCTGTCATAATCCCTGACACCAATCAATCTCCCTGCTGCTACTACTACTACTACTACTACTACTAATACTACTACTACTACTACGACTACTACTACTACTACTACTACTACTACTATTACTACTATTACTACTACTGCTACTACTACTACTACTACTACTACTACTACTACCTCTTACTACTACTACTACTACTACTACTACTACTACTACTACTAGTAATAACAATATCAATATTAGTAACAACAAC
>CAJNDV010001017.1:687-15859 GCA_905221635.1 Symbiodinium sp. CCMP2456
ATCTCCAGAATCGCGGGCTTGCGACCCTTGAACCAGTCTTCACCCGTTTCGTACTGCTTGTCCTCGTACTTGGCCTCCTTGTACTCGAAGAGCATTCGGAAGACGGCGCCCAGGCCCCGAATCTTCCAGTAGCCGAACTCCATGGGGGCCGCGCTGGCGTCGCTCTTCGAGTATCCACCCGACATGACTCAGAAACACGCGTCGGGGCTCTAGGATCACTTCACGAGCCAAGGGACTGATCCACCGCCGATTCTCTGGCAATTACCCCCGAATCACTACATTGCTACATTGTCACGAGATGCTTCCCAGAGTATGCCAAGCCTGCCTAGCACCACCGTACGAGACGGTCGACCCCTGCGGAGTCGACTCTCAGGGGTCTAATTTAAAAAAAATTACCTATACTATTTTTTGGGGGTTCCTTATTATAACTATTGTATAATGCGCCCCAAAACCCTATTCTAATTATTATAGGGCCCTTTTTTTGAAACCGGACTTGATGACCGCCAGCACTGCCTCCTCTGCCGTTGTTCAGCCGAGGCTCGAAAACGTTAGCACACAAACACTCATTATAGGGCCCTTAAACCCTAAACCCTTATAGTAGACCTTATAGAACCTTTTAAAGGAACCCCCAAAACCCTATTCTAATTATTATAGGCCCCTATAAACCCTAAACCTTTATAGTAGCCCTTATAGAGCCCTTAACCCCCAAATTGCCAAAACCCTATTCTAATTATTGCTGGACTTCTGGAAAACACAAAGAGCCGAGCCCAAGTCCGGAAGGCCCTTAGCGGCCGAAACCCTCAAAGCCTTAATGTACTTGGAGGGTCATGGGACTTTTTTTGCCTCCTACATGGCTGAGCGAGTCGCGAAGCAGGGTTATAGGTTACATGTCGGTGAATTCAGCTCCTTCATATTGACAGAGCTCTTTTCATGCACAGGCCGCCCTCAATGTAAGAGAGAGGTAAGCAAGTACGCGCAGCAAAATGCCGCTTTTCCAAAGTTGCAGCTGTTTCCCAGCGTATCTCACGATTGCCATTTACTAATTAAGTAGAAGGTTGAAAGTCATGCAGGTCTTTGCATGCAGGCACCGCAGAATCATTACATCAGGCCATTATTCCATGCATCTGGACACTTGGTATGCAATGATGCAAGTAATTACGCGCTCAGACTTGCAAGCCTCTGTTTTGTGACTCTTTCCGACATAAACCAAGAAATCCAAAGATTCCCTGGTTTCCATCGGTCAACTTTTTGCAGCAATCCAAGTGAGGACCAGATTTGTTTGACATGCAGAAGCACGTATCATGTCAGGTCATCATCCTCGCTCTTGCTGCATCGGTCCACTTACAGGTGGAGACAATTATGTCTCGACATGCAGGAAGCATGCATCATACGTCAGTTTATCTCCACCAATGTTTGCAGACAAGGCCACTCCATGTCGCTTCTCACTTCTCATGATATGTGCCACAGTCTTTCACAGCATTGTGAACAGAACACCGACAGCGATGTTGGTTACCAACTGCCAAAATAGTTGTTGTTTGATGCAATGGTTTGCGCCATGGGACTTAGTAAGTAAGGTTATAAGTACCCTAATTGGGGTTATAATTATAGTTACCTTATTTATAACCCTAGTTACTAAGTCCCATGATCCTCCAAGTAGGGGCCTTAAGAATTAGAGTAGGGTTTTGGGGGTTCCGTTTAAGGGTTCCTTTAAGGGCTACTATAAGGGTTTAGGGGCCCTTAATTAGAGTAGGGTTTTGGGGCGCATTGCACAATAATTATAATAAGGAACCCCCCAAAATTGTATAGGTAAGTATCTGGGCCCCTACATTCGGGTTTTTTTTTTGAGACTCGGACCCGGACAAGCATGGCAAGGTCTGCCGCGATACTGGGTCAACGATCATGAACGACGGACCCGGCACATATAACCAAGTACATCAAAGCACTGTCAAAGTACTGTCAGGCTTAGGGTTTAGGGTTGAAGGTCCAGGGATTCCACCAAGCTGCTTTCGGAGGAAGGGGTCGCCAAAGATGAAGAGTGGCCCATTCGGGGGCGGGACATCCAAACCTGGGGTAGGATTCAGGATCTTTTTGCCGACTATGTGGCTGCCTACTACATGATCAAACTGGCGTTTTGGAGCCTTTTGCACGTCTTGGCCTGATGCATTCATTCCCCTTCGCGAGGCCTTGAAGGTCATGAGGGCTGAGGGCCCGAAACCTTGCTCCGAGACCCTTGACTGCATCAGGACAACCCGAAAACTCCCGACAAGCTCTGCTAACCCCCGCTTTTTTCCATGGTGCCAGGAGACTCATCAGGGAGAGGGAGCAGTACCCGCCACTATTGTCCACGTACTCGGCGGGCTTCAGGTTCATGACCTCCATAACATCAGCGTGCCAGGTAGAAAGCAAAGGCATGAAGCTGCAGCAGCCGCATGGGAGATGCATGAAGATCCGAAATGCAGGCCCGGCATGGTTGAATGGTCAGAAAGGCGTGAGACGAATGCAAACAAAATCTCGGATGACTCCTTGCACGATCACCGCCGCAGACGCTATCGGCTCCATGCTGCAGCAACCCAACAGTACGTCGCAGCCCAAACTGGAACGCAAACCGCTCGCCACGCTTTGAAGAGGCCCAGTGGCATGCCCAGACACGATGAAGCCGAGATCTGGCAAGTCGTCGTAGTTCGAGCCTCGGACCGGGCAAGGCGTTTGTTGTCGAATCCTTTGCGTCCGCCTGTTGCGGAGGTTTTTGGGCTCTGGGCTTTCATGTTTCTTGGAACTCAGGATTCAGCGAGAAGCTTACGGGCGAAGACCTTCGCGTCGGGGTTCGGGTAAAGGGCAGGTGCGACACCAAGGAGCAACAGCGGTAGATGCAAGGATGGGTACGAGGAGAAGTCTTCAACAACCGTCACGGCATTTCTTTGGCAAAGAATCAGGCCAATAGCTAAGATCACCATTGCCGTTGTCGCAACGGTATCAAAAAGAACGTAGTAGCCATCGACAGCTCGATTACCAACAATGCCGTTACTACCACAATCGCCATGGCATGTCGAAGTGCTTGAATTTGATGAGGTTCCGAGATTTTGTGGAGTGCTTGCGGGTCGGGGTGTTCAGTCTCCTCTTGTTGCTTGCTGCCAGCGCGCTACGGTTTTTGCTGTTGTTGCTGTTGTTGGTCTCTGTCGCGTCAATGTCAAGGTAGAAAACTTAAGTGTTATTTCGTTCCTTCTTCTCTTGAGTCATGTTCTGGCCATTCGGGCAGATCCGCACATGGTGCTTTTGTTTAGAACGAGCTCCTCTGCTGTTGCTTGCTGTCCCGTGCCTTTCAGCCTGGGTGCCTGGATCCGAGAATCGGCTCGTGTTATCATCGAAACAAGCCAAAAGGCAAAAGGTGGCGATTCGGCTTCTTGCAGAAACCTCGTCATCATGATGTTCTACAAAACTGCTCGTTCATGAGGTTTCGGTGCAGGTGAGACAGGCACTCGAGTTTTAATGGGAACTCCGAGAAGTGGATGCATTGTTTTCAAAGTGCGAGATGGGGAGTTTCATGAGGCCTTGACAGCCCTTGTGAACTCAGATATGTCGTGGCGATACGTGCCTCGAAGCAGAACTTGTTGTTTTTCATCGCTGCTCGAATTCGTCGTGGCTCAGAGCCATTGGCGAGACAATGCATTCGCATGGGTGTTGATCTCATCGGCGTCGACAGCAACAAGCACAAGCAGACTCCTCTGTTCTATGCAGCAGCACGAAGCAAGATCACAATGCTGAAATTCCTTCTGAACTATGGACTTGAAGCTAACTTCGCGCATCGACGGATCGAGACGGCAATTCTCTCTGCAACTCGAAACAGACATTCTGACGTTTTGAGATTGCCGATAGAGCACGGGGCCAACCTTGACGCGAAGTCCGACTTGGGTGCGACATGTTGTGCGGTCAGTCCGAAAAGCCTCTCAGCTTGAACGGAAGCGAATCGCCGGACTGTGTCTGTCCGGGTGCCGCAATCAGAAGTCGCTTCGCACGCTGGGAGATTGGAGAAGAGGAGGATGAGCCGCTTATTGATGTGGACAAGGCCACTACATTACATTCATCGGCTCAAAATGATACTTGTTTCGTTTGTCAACGTGTCAGTGGATGCAAGAAGCGCCTTCGACGGTCCCAAAGAGAATTCGGGTGCGAAGCTGCCGGAGAATTCGTGAACGTGCCAGTAAAGGCTAGCCAAGCGCGGATGGAGAGTATTGAAAGGCTGGGAAGCTGCTCGCATCCTTCTTCGTCACCCTCTTAAAGGACAAGGACCATCGCCGGCCATGCTTACGCAACCGTTGATTCTGACCAAAGCAAGCTGGTGTAGGACAGTAGTCGGCGTCGTACTAGACATGACAACATTCAAGATTGCCCCATCTAGGAACCGCACAGTCGTGGCGAACTTTGAGTCGGGCTGTCAGAGCCTGACAAAAGTCCCGCTTACGTCTTTTGTGGCACATATCGCCAGCAGGCAGGCACACCTGTAGAGAGAGAAAGGAAACAGTAGATGCAGACACACACACACACACACGGACGGCTTTCCCAAGCCAGGGCGCATCAATCACGTGGCTAGGTCCTGCCAACATCGAGGTGCCGGTGTCCACTGCCACCTGGCCTGAGATAGTGGGTTGGTTGTTGCAACCTTATCGATGAGCACCAAATAAACTACAATGTGCAGGGGCCTTCCTAAGGAACCGAAATTTTCAGCAACCTCTAGTGTGAGCGTAATGCTCCAGAATATACTTTGCCTGTGTGCGAGCTAGCGGCAGTCTGAGCACAGACTCTGCCTTTCGTTGTTGAAAGCGATGTCCTCCATCTGCACCTGCAGCCAAGCATGTCGACAATCTTCTGGGACGCCCGCCCCAAGCCCATCCAAAAAGGTGGCGCCGGACAGCAAAAGCTGTGGTATCTACAATCCGACTGGCAGCTGTTCCCATGCGCACCTGCCAGTAGCCGGTGTGCCTGGAGACCGGCACCCAAAACATCTGGCCAACCATGCGCTCCTGCTTGATGTCGCCGAACCTCATAATCAGCACCATGTGATCAGACAGGTCTGCCACTTTCCAAGGAAATATCATCAACGATCGCCCCATGCACTGACACCTTCTTGTCTGTGCCGAGACGCGTGATCTCCGAGTCCTCGTCATCCGAATCCGACAAGAACACGGAGAACAAGGCATGCTTCAGGTTGCCCGCCGCTTCCATGCCTTGGATGCGGGGCTTGAGTTGCAGGCTTCCAGACAAGGAAACTCAGGCCTCCCTCCCTCCCTCTCTTTCTTAAGGCTTTGGGCTTCATTCTAGTAGAAATATTAGAATGAAGAACCCCCACGAAGAATCTTGGTAATTCCTTCTCTTCACTTCGCTTCATTACTCTCTCTGCCGCGCCATCATCAAGAGTTACTTGGAGGATCATGGGACTTAGTAAGTAAGGTTATAAGTACCCTAATTGGGGCTATAGTTATAGTTACCTTATTCATAACGCTAGTTACTAAGTCCCATGATCCTCCAAGCCTAAACCCTAAACCCTAAACCCTAAACCCTAAACCCTGAACCCTTCTACATTGCAGTTCACACTGCACGACGTCGCTCTCGGCCGGGCCGCGGTTCATGAGGCTGAAGTTGGGGCCCTGGGTCATTCCAGACAGAGCCAGGCCGAGGACACCATCGAAGTTGAAGGACCCAAAGGGCTCCTTTAGTTTAGGGTTTAGGGTTTAGGGTTTTTGTTTTAGGGTTTAGGGTTGCGTTATTAATACGATTACTACTCTTTGCTATAGTTGCTCTCCTCACGACTACTGCAATTACTACTGTTTTACTATTGTTACTATTGCTACTATCTGGCACAAGTGGCTCCATTCTATATGGTATCTGTCCTAATCAGTGGCCGACCAATGCAACATGATGTGCAGACCGCCACTTGCACATGGACTACATGGGACCGTATGTATGAGTACATAATGTACATGCACATGCTGGCATGCATCAACACCGTTGTTCGCACACCATGCTTGGACCGGGTACGTCCCGTGCATGACCATGTTTGCACGAGCGGAGGTGTGCAGAAACGGAAAGTCGCTTCTATGTTCACAAGTATCAGCACATGCCTAAATCTGTTCGTGTGAATTCTGCTGGGAAGCGAAAGCAACTTTTGCAAAAAATTGGTACATTCTGGGGTTGCGTTTGGTGACGTAGTCTTTGACGCTGCGGGAGATGTACCGAATTACGAACCGTATCGCGCAGGTCAAACATTGCATAACCATATCACCACACCCTGAAACAAAACGGAAGCATGGGATACGCTACCTGCTCGTTCTACAACACGGGCCCATGCTTAGTGGGAATGCTGGAACCAAGGCTTGCGAATGCAGCCCACAGCATTTCCTCGGTTTCGTGGGAAGCACCGATGAACTCCATGTTCGCGCAGAGATTGCCGATGCAAACATCATCTTTCAAGAAGACGCCCGTGATCCTGAGAGTTTATTCACACACATCCATGCACCGCTACAAACTCAGGGGTCACTGTCGATTCTAAGCTTGACGCTGTGTCTTGTTCGATTTTCATTCTTGGACCCAAGCCGCTCCCCCGTGCCGAATGTGACGGTTAGCTGGTCCCGCGAATCGAAGGCGCCAGCCGGCTGTCCGTTCGACTGCATGTTCCTGGGCTTTAGGGCTTTTAGGGTTTAGGCTTTAGGGGTTTTTTGGGTGTAGGGTTTGGGGCTTTGGGTTGAAGGCTATAGGAAACGTTTGACCCTCCCAATGTCGGTCAGGGTTTCGGGCTCTGCGGACGAGACGGGATGTTGCGCCAGGGCTACTGCGGCATGTTCCTACGTAGGATCGGAGTTTAATGTGGCTCAAGGTTTTCCTGGGCTTTGCGTTTGTATCCTCCTGGCTTAAAGGATGATTTCGACTTCGGGGTTCTCTCGTTTCGGCGAACCAAAGTCTACAAACAAAGTCTGCTCCAATGTTGCAAACCGATACACTGGCGTTTAGGCTTTTAGGGGCTACGAGCAGGTGGGCGATGAGCCTTGTTTCAACCGACATGCCAAAAGCGATGCTAAGTGCCAAACTCGCGGAATCAAGCACAAAAGAAGCGAAATACCAACATAGAAAGGAGTCACAAGGAGAGGGCAGTGAAACCATTCAATCAGCAAAAGCGGTTCAGGACCTGCAGGTTTCGGAAACTTTTCAAGATCCCCTATGAAGTCTGCCCGAGCCACACCACGGTCTTGGACAAGGACGGGTCGAAACGCTTGTGCCTAGCAGGGAAATCCAATTTGCATCGACGAAAACCCATCACCTAGTTAATGCTCATGGGAACTACATGGAAATACAACTCGAACCCGGCAGTGCAAAAGCCTCTCGCAGGCGCCGTCCGTGCATAGTGTGGATGGGACCATCAGGTTCCCACTGCCTTCAAAACAAGAGAAGCCGGACTTGATTGAAGTGGGGTGACGCATCTACATTGTTGCTTGTATACAAGTCCGTGGCTTCTCGAGGGCAGGGACGGTTTAAAAGACCCTATTTCCACTTCACATTCAACCGTGGTCTTTGTGCCGATTCGCTTGTTTCCTCTAGTCCGCGTTCATCCGACTTTCTCTCCGGGCACAGGCATGGAAAGGCCAGAAAGGAAGCAGTGTCGCCGGGCCTGTGTCGAACACGACAGTTATGGTCTGCGCCGGCTTGCCAATGTGGATGTTACCGTAATACCTCGAGCAGCCATCCAAACAGAGGCCTGCCGGAAACCTCGCTACATCCAGGTCTCAACCCTCTCAGTCTCATCATTGCAGCATACACCTTTTATCCTATGGCCATGCATGGTCTTTGAAAGTGGCCTGCAGCTGTTTCTCTTGCCTCAGCCTCAAAAAATGCTGAATGTTCGGGTCAGTTCTGGCTTTGGGGTTCTTAGGTTTGTTCTCCCTGAGGCAGGATCTGGAGCTGAGGGTCTGAGGGTCTGGATATCTTGGTCGTCCAACGCCAAGCGGCGCTGTCTTGTGGACCACGCGGCTGAAGGCATCGTTCTTGCCCTTCATGGCGGCCTTGATGTGCTGCATTTTCTCGGATGCCGAAATGTTGGCACGCTTCAGGATCACCTCAATGCAGCACACGGAGACGCAACAACCACAGACAACAAAACGTTTTCCATGTGGACGAGCCGCGGGCTGTTACGTTAGAGCATGATGGCTGGGTCGCTGGCTGTAGATTGCATCTGCTTACGCTTGTTGCCTACGCCCCATGCATCCTCAATCGTATCGTCGGAACGAGGGATTGTGCACATAGTGAAAACGGGACTGGGAAGTTGAAGTGTAGTCATGGCCAAAACATTTCTTTGGCGGACGAGGTTGGCGTTGGCTCTGAACATCCGGCTGGGGGCTTAATATAGGGGCCTTAATACTTAGAATCGGGTTTTGGGGGTTCCTTGTTATACTTATATAGTATCTTATAGTATAATATACCCCCCAACCCTATTCTAATCATTAAGGCCCCTGTATTAAGGGTGTTAATCTTGATTTTTTTATGGCACACACGCGCACACCTCTTTTACGTCCGTCCACCTCGCGGTCACGGTGCACATGCTGTTTACATCCTGCTCGATTATGCCTCACTGGACTGTGCCGTGTTCCAAGGCATGCGACACTGAACGGCAACAGCAACATCTTGAGGAAGCCAGAAACACATCCCACAAAAGGGCAACACGACTCCCAAACAGTTGTGCAAAGGAGAATACGCACCGTCAAGAATGAACGTCGGCAATCCTTGCCTTCAGATCCTGCCCAAGCGCTTTTCAAATGAGGGATCCCAAGCAACACACCCTAAAAACAGCATCTGCCAGGGGGCCGAATGCGAGGATCGCAAACCTGTCCGTGCAGTGGCCTCTCCCGCTTGCAGGGATGAATCCGATGACATTCGGCTATTGGCCGCATTGGCATTCGTGCCTGGGGTTCGCAGGAATCGCAAATAGGTCCGGGCAGACTAACATAATAGTCTATGTGTAATCAGCTTCTTCGGCATGATTCTCTTGTTAATTTCTTGTCTTTAAAGTATACGAATACGGCTGTGTTTCGCACGGGCTCTACCCTCGTGACAACATGTGACAACCAGTTTCTGCACCAAACTGTACTGCATATTTTCCCGCGCTTGTTCACGACTGCGAGGGCGCAGTTTTGTATATTCAGGCAAGCCACCGACTGCCAGCACAGTGCTGCAAATGGCAAGCCTGCAACAGCTACCGCACTGGTAAAGCTTGCAAATCCCTCGCTGACTTTGCATGTCGACACAGCCGCTGACCAGAACAGGCAACCAAGGCACGCAACCGAGAAAAGAGTCACTGATGCGCGGCCCATGGCGAACTACAATGGTCGGATAACCCAAGCACAAATGCTTGGCTTGCTAGGTCGGAACGCGCGTTTTCTCGGCAGCGTCCTTGCCCAGCTTTTTGAGCCGAATGTGACGGGGAACCGGGCTGGCATTTTTCGATCCAACAAGGACGCATGCATGGTGATCCTGATGAGTCTGTTTCGCTTCCATGGGCGTAATCGGAAAAATGCAGTAACATATGATAAAGTGTATTGAGTATAAACTTGTAACTTTAGTTCGAGCAGAAGCTTAGAAAATGTGACACCGCCATGCACCCTGAAACCGAACACCCCCAATACAAACCCTCATTTCAACACCCAACAGCTCACTGTTACGGGGTTAGAGCTTCTTCTATTTTCCATCGGTACGTTCATAGCATCGATGCGCGGCAAAGTCCTTGCAATCACCTGTTTCCGCCCTGAAAAGTGGTCCCGAGAGAGCCATGAAACAAATCATCCCGTCGGGCATTTCAACTGTTGACAGCTGGAACACTGGTCCCGAGAGAGCTATGAAACAGATCATCCCGTCGGGCAATCTGTTTGCGCCTTTACCAGCGGTCCTGGGAGAGCTATGACACAGATTGTTCCGTCGGGCATCTCAACTGTTTACGCCTCGTAAAGCATGACACAGATTGTTCCGTCGGGCATTTCAGCTGTTTACGCCTTGAACAGCGGTCCCGACAGAGCTATATGAAACAAATGTTTTCCCTGGGGCGCTTGAGTTTCGGAAACCGTGGTCCCGAAGGAGCTATGGAAAAGATCATTCCGTGGGGCGCTTGGACTGTTTTTGCAACAAACACCGGTCCGAAGGAGCTATGAAACAACCACTTGCAAGACTTGGAGTCGTTGGAACCGCTCGCTGAAGCGGCCACAAACCTCGCGCAGGCCACCGTCCCAGCCGATGTCACCGCCGGCTTGGCCTCTGCGTAAACCTGACGGAGGGGTGCGCGGCATATCAACCGGCGACGTGTTTCGCCGCCTCGTGGCGCGAGCTTTGGCCAAGGAGTGGGCTCCTGTTCGCGCTCCAGGCCCGTGCAGGAACGGATGCGCTCGTGCGTGCTGCTCTGTCGTTGCGGCCAGGCGCGGTCCTCGTGTCGCTTGATGGCCGCAGTGCCTACGACTCCATGTCCCGCATAGTTTTTTTTTTCAACGCACCTTTTTCCCGCAGAACTGGTCTCGGCGGCTACCTCTACCTACACCCGCGGACGTTCAGCATAGCTTTCCTCAGCAAGTTACGCGAAGTCGCACCAGAGCTGCTCCCCTTCGTGCGGCTGTGTTGCAGGCGACCCTCCAGCTATTGCTGGTGGGACGCCGCAGCAACATGCCGAGCCGTGCCGCAAGGCAAAGGTTGCGAGCAGGGCGATGCGCTTGCCCCAGCGCTGTTCGCCCTGGGACGAACTGGGTCGGGGTCGCAGTTGAGACAGTCAACGGTTTGCATATCCTTACAACAGGTTGAACGGGGCTCGCAAGGCATCGCGGGAATGACCACAGGGCTGTGTTCCTGTTCTACAAAAGCTCGTGTGCTTACATCAAAGTATCTTCAAAGACACCTAATGCACCCTTTATATGATCCCGTTTTACGTCTGCACACGAGTCCTGCCAGTCATTAGAGGGTGGCGCCAGCCATTCTAATGGCTAGCGGGAAGGGCGTTCCGCCTACTGCTGGAGCAGCTGGAGCCATTAACGGGGACAGGTGATACCGCAACGGCAACACAACAGAACATAGCCGTGCTCCTGGCAATTAATAACCAGGAGGCCGTAGAGGACGGAGCAGGCCGAGATGCCCGTTGTGATTGGAAGCTAGTGAGCGAAAATTTCTGCACAAAGCAGGCTGGCCCCTGCCCCAACTGGCGCGTCCTGTTGGAAGGGGCGCACCTGCCCCCGGGCAGACGACGGAGATTGGCCTACCGGCGCGACACGAAACCTCAACACACACGTCTGCGAGCCGTGCTGCTCAGACATCTGAGAAATGCTGCCCAGTTCCCGGCCCAAGCCCGACCCCATCCCAGGAGAGGCAACGCCACCGCCCGTCGACGGCCTTTAAATACTGTGGCAACGCCTGCGAGCGCTGGCCGTTCAAGGGCTGGTAGCGATTCGCTGTCCACGCTTGCCACAGGCGCGCATGCGAGATGCAGCTTTCTGACCTCACACCCGCATCTCTTGCGCTGTGTCTGTCTTAGGCTGGGCCTTTCGCCGCCCGTGTTTTCGACGTCATGTCCACGCGGGCCGCGGGATCACGTGACCAGGCCCAGATCGTTGTTTCGCGCTCTGCTACATGCTCGCGCTGTGCAGATGCAGCCGCCTGGAGCAGCTCGGCCCGCTCTGGTTCGGCCGCAACGTCCGGCTCGCAGACATGAGTGTCGATGTGCCGATGCCCGATGCACGGCGTATCGAGGTTGTCGCGAACGGCCTCCCATTTTGGCACGGGTCCCCGGCGCCAATGTCGAGCCCGGCTGCGCTGTCGCTGCTGCAGCGCGCCGCAAGCGACATCAAACCTACCCCCGAGCTCGCCAGCGCCCGGCGATCCCGCTTCCCCACTGTCGGCGTAGACCGCAGGCTTTATCTTTCCACGCCTTTTTCCGCAACTCGAAGAATCCTTGAAACTGTCCCGTCTCTTACTCGTATCATCTCCTACTCCTATGCGAGTTGTGTCTGGCGCCAAATGGCCCGCCAGAAGCTCCCCTGTAGCGGACCTCGTGGCCAATGGCCCGGCATTGGGCAACTCGAGACGCGAGCAGGCGTGTGCACGTCGGGCGGCGAAAAATGCAAATAACGCAGTCCACCGGTGCATCATTGCTTGCCGCGCCCCTGCAGCGCACCATGGCGCCTTCTGGCAAGCCCGGAAACAGGTGCGGAAGAAGTGCTGGCAGTCGTCAATCCAGCGGCCCCCAGCTTCCCACGGCCAGCACCACGAGGCGCTGCAGCCCCACGCGAATGAGTTCCTAGTGTCGTTCGCTGCTGCAAGATGCCTCAAGCGCGACCCCCACCCGCGTGTCGACCTGAATCTACGAATCTGCGCGGGGGCAGGCCTCTGCGCGGGCGGGGAAGGTGGTCGTTTTCGGTACATGCAGCAAACTCAGCCAAGCAGTCCGCGCCATGGTGCAGCTTCGAAAGGGGCAATGGCAGCCGTAAGCGGGCGGTTTACTTCAGGCCCGAAGACCGACGATGACGCCGACGAGATCTGACTGACGGCCAGCTGCCGGTTGCATGTCATGGTTCTGGACCCACCTGATCCAGCCAGCCTCGATCGGCCTCGTGTTTTTCGAACCGTATGTAGCAATCTTGCGCAGACCACAGTTGCCGCGGGGGAGAATCGCAGGATGCACTATGATCCAATGGAGGTGCCACGTCGGTCGGAGCTCTTCACGACATTGTCCGGAATTTAAGGTTTTTTATCTTTTTACTATTTTTTCTGTTTTCTTGCGTCAGCCGAGAAAGGTCCGCGTCAGCAGCTACAGCCTAGCTACAGTACGGCCCAGAGGGAGGAGCGACCAAGGGCAGGCCGCAGCCACGAGGCTTGGACTAGGCTCCGGCACGGGTCCGCCGCAGTAGGACTCAGCAGGCGGCAGCTCCAGCAAAAATATGCAAAAAGGCGGCGTAAGCGCGCGGGGCAGCGACGGCTAGGAGCCGGACCAGCACGCGACCCAGGCAGTGATCGCTGCCCTGAACAGCCGCCCAGAAACTCAGAGCTCAGAGGCAAGGCCAGAATATATACACACGTGCTACTACAGAGCTCTAAGCCCTCGAGCAACGATCTTTGAGCTTGGCAAATGCCGGCCACGAAAGATATATGCGCAAAGTTGGAGGCGCGACCACTCGGGGCGAACAGCAGATTCAGAAGCAAATCATCAGAAAGCGACTCGATGTCAATGAAGCCTAAGCTTTGCAAACGGTTCAACCACACGTTCCTCCGGTGAAGGAACAGAGGGCAGTCCCATACGAGTAATGCGTGACGTCGGCTCCGTTCATCGGGGTTGGAGTGACGTAAACCACTGTGGCGAGCAGCGCGCCCATCAATGAAGGGATGATTGCTACATCGAGCACGTGTCCACTCCCTTACCATATGCGTTGGCAATCTGGAAGAATGAATATCTGAACGAAAGTTGAGGCAAGGGGAGACCGTCGTGGCGTGTCGTGACGTGATGCGGCGGGAGCAAAAAATAAAGCAAGTTTGGACACTGGTCATGGTCGAGTCCCAGAACTTTTGCCAGCTACGAGATGGGTTGTGCCGTATTCCTTGACTGGCAGATTCCGGCCAAAGCTGGGTCGTGCTGACGCCCGTGCTGGCAGCAGGTTTGCGATGGCTGGTGGAAGCGGCCGGGCACGCGGTGCCGGCAGCCGCGCAGCTCCCAACAGGGTGCCGCGAGGCTGCCATGCACGCTCTCCTAACTTGTGCGGTGGCCGCTACTTTGCGCCCGGATGGGGGCCCTGTTCGCACTATTGGGGCTGGTTGTGTGTTGGCCTGCTTCTCGGCATGCTTGTGGCGGAGGCAGCAGGGCAAACACCAACGGAACTGCTCTGCAGCATTCTGCGACAAGCGACGGCGACGCCTGCGCCGCAGATGCCCGCTTTCCAGCACAAACCGTCCACAGCCAACGTCCGGCGGGGCCGCTATGGCGACGAACGCTCGCCGCCGCAGACCCCGCACCACCATTGCCCCGCGCGATGTGATGACAACGGCCATGGCTAGATGGCTATGTGGCTGTCTTGCTCTCTGGCTATTGAATGGCAATGATTATTAGATTTGGCCGGATTTGGCTAGCCGCCCCGGCCTTCCCTGCCCGATACCCAAATCAGTTTGCCGTGCTTCGTGAGATTACTGAATGACAAAGAGCATCAAAGCCCAGGAAAGCTTTATCAAGCTTAGCCTGGTAAATCCATAGATGGCCGGCCTTTCCCACAGGCCCTTCGAAAAAGGCCAGGCAAAAATACAATGTAAAAATGTTCAGAGAAGGTATGGTGATGGCTAGAAATCACTTCGGACGTGAAAATAACATGATCTTTCTACGTTCTTACCAAGTGCAACAGCAGAGATCTTTGTGGCGGACACCGTTTGGAAGCCACCTTGTTATGTCAGAAATTGCTCGGACTCAAGTGCTCCAAAACCATCTCCAAACTTTTTTTTGGGTTGCTTGAGTGCCTCGTTCTTTTTTAGTTTCTTGGTCAATATCTTGGAATTTGAACAGGCCCCACAATCAGGTTTTACGTGCTTTGTGCGTTGCCCTTCAGAGTTGTTCTGTCTGTCATAATTGCAAAAGCAACTAGAATCCCCGTATTAACATCCGGAGTGGCAAAACGAAAGTCAAACAAAGTGCCTCGTACAAGCACCAGAAAGAACGCCGGAAGTTGTCTCAATCGCATGGGTGACAGTTGACAACTGCACCTAGACGTTTCTGTGACATCTCGAATTGTTGCAGATTGATTTTCGCAGTCGCGCTTGCTTGGTCGTCGTCTGTTGCAGCCTGCGTCATTTTTACAATTCCAAACAAAATTTCAAAAAATTCTCTGGCACTAACGCGTCCTTGTTGACGTGGAAATAGAAGCTGTAAACTCCAACGGGAACCTTTGAGCGTAGATTCGCACAAAAGCACTGCAGTCAACTCGGTCTCTGCTTGCTGCAAAAAACTGAGCTAATCTTGCACAAAGGACCCATGTTGCAACATTTCTTGCTTTTGCATTGCGTTGAAGCCTTTGAAAAAAGGCAGTAAGCGCCAAAAGACTTTGGTTTTCAAAGTCTTCCAGTGTGTTCGAACAAACACAGGGGAGGTACTTGTGGTGGATACGTTTTGGAAGGGTTTTTCGGTCTG
>CAJNDV010001023.1:1145-15834 GCA_905221635.1 Symbiodinium sp. CCMP2456
GGTAACCTATGTGATCCGCCTCTCTCTGGTCGTCTCCCTCTTTGTCCCGCATCCTCTGTCGGAGGACCGCGTTGAGAAGGATCATCCACCGCCGTTTCCCCCCCCACGGCACCTCGATTTTCAACTCCTCCCATGGCATCATCAGCATCATCCGGTGAGAGCAAGCGATTGAGTCCCGCCCCCACATCATCAGGAGCAGGGGGTCCGAAAGGGACAGTGGAGTCCTCAGTCATCATGCAGAAGGGGTCAGGAGGGCAAGAGAAGAGAGAGAGCGGCGCCAGGGTCGCAAGCAGGAGGGCAGTAGCACGGCTCAAGGGAGTCCCGGGTTAGGCAACGGTTTAGGGTTTAGGGCGGGTAAACTCGGCACTTGAAACAGAGTGGTTAGGGTTTAGGTTTAGGGTTTAGGTTTGTTTTTTGCTCCACTTTCTGTCCGGGTTTGCATGGTGGAGTTTTTTTGGGCTTTTAGGATTTAGGGCTGTTAGGGTTTAGACTCTGGCAACTCGCAAATTTTAAGGGTTTAAGGGTCGAGGGTTGAGGGCTTGGTTTAGGATTTTCATCTGTTGGGGCGTTCAAGTTTTGCTTTGTTGACACCCCTTTCTCCGACTGCTGGTAAGGCTGAACTAAAGGTTGAAAGGGCTTGGTTTAGGGCTTTCGGCAGCACACTCGGACAATCCAGGCGAGGCGTCCGGCTTAGGGCTTTCAAGGGTTTGGACCTTACATTCAGGGCTTTTCTGCCTCAAGGTATGCGCGGTCTAGGGTTGATGCTCTCACACTGACTTGTCAGATGACAAGATTCGCCGATCCAACGGCAACAGAATCCGCCTCCTCGAAATCGTTGGACCCTAGCAGGCCCTGAGCACGCCGGTAGAGCGCTTTGATGTTCTTTGGGTCCTGATGATGTGGGTGGTGGGGATTTCGGGGAGTGGGGTGCAGGCTCTATTGTGAGTCTCCAGCAACTTGGGGGAGTGTGTTTTGAGGCTGGTTTTTCAATATCTCCAACACAAGCCTTAACCGATCCCTTGATGTCGTCCGACCAACCCTGAGCCTAGGAACGGTATCTGCAGTCTAGCGTAATTATAAACTTTCTGATCTCAGAAGCGAGGACCCGATTACAACTACCGCAAGCATAGGATGAACTCCAAGTACCACCAAAGGGAAAGCGAGGAGCCACCAGAGTGATGTCTATCGCGATGTCTGCAAGCGTGCTGTGTCAGAATGTCTGTGTGTGTGTGTGTCTGTGTGTGTTGGGGGGGAGGTTGTTAGGGATTGCAATGGTTCGGTGGGCTGAGTACCCAAACAGGCAAGATGCACGGAGCCATGGCATGTGCCAAGCGGCTGTGAAAGCAATGTCTTCTTTGTGCAGGACGTGAAGCACCAGAAATCGAATCAGGTTCGATCTGCGACTGGAAATATCTCTAGGACTCACAGTAGTTATGATAGTAACCGTTGCTATGGTACCGATGACCGTACGTGTCATATCAGTGCGAGACAAAACAGCCGACACAACTCAGGCAACACTGTCCTTCTGTTGAATTGAGGCCTGGGTTTGGGACGGCTGGATTGCTTAGGGGTTTGAGAAGGGTTGTTCTGATAAGAGGACGGAGGCCCGAACTCTTCCATTTTATCACCACCCACCCCGCAACAAAGAAAACAACAACATGAGTATGGACCTAGAGATCTTTATCGATCCATCTGTTCATCATGATTCGGGTGCATGATATTGCGTTGGTGTTTCCCAGCGGCCGACCTCCTTCAGGACCTCATCGCAAAAGCGAGCAGCAGAGTAGGCAAGGTCGAGCCTCAATGCCTTCGCACAAGACAGCCAAGTTTCTTGGAGGGATCAATACATGGAAGTCATGGAAGATGTTGGCTAGGTCGAAAACAACTCATCGATCTATCTTTATACGTTGCAGCAGTGGGCTCTTCCCGGATCATGGGTGCGATAAGATCACAAAACCCTGTTCTTGTGCTCGCGCACGGCGGACTGTGCAAAGTGTGGCCATTTCAAGAGGTTACAATGCATGGTGTCGAGTGCCGAGCGTACCTGTAAATTGAAAGTGAGCAGTCTTTTTTGGTCTAGCAATTCGTATGACGATGGCTCTGGGATTTAGCTTGTGTAAGGTTACAGTTGACACTGTGCATGCGAGAGACAGAGAAAGAAACGAGAGAGAGAGAGAGAGTTGATCGGGTTTGCATCCAAGGCACGCAGGCAGCGAGATTGAGCCGGCATGTGTTCTTGAGCTCCTTGTCACATGGAGTAATCCCAGAAACATAGACCGCGAACGCGTGGGGCTCAAAAACGTGCTGACTAAACCCTACCCCTTGGCCCAAAAGACGTCTAACTTCGTATTTGCTGTATTTCTGAAGTACTAAACTACGACCGGTGCTCGGCCCCTGCTCCTCCCCAGCCTGTCGCTCTTCCGGATCCTCAAACACCTGGCAATAACACAACATCACACTGTCTGGAAAGCATGACTAGCCATAGGCCCTAAAGTAGTTCCTTTTTGGGTTCATATATAAAATCCTATAAGGTAATCTCAAAAAGGAACTACTATGGGGCCTATGGGTAGCATCAGGTGAGAATAAGCGATCAGCGACGTAGACATGACACTGTCTGCAGTAGGACAAGAGCAAGTAAGAACGATGAAGGGCAGGGTCACGGACAACAAACTCAATGCCACTGAGTTGTACCGACGGAGGTGATACTGAGTGTCACTGTTACTGCCGCTGCTGCTGCAACGACAACCACCGATAATGATAGCACTACTACTACTACTACTACTACTACTACTACTACTAGTACTAGTATACCACCACCACCACCACCACCACCACGACCAGGACCAGGACCAGGACCACTACGACGACAACTACTTCTACGACTACTACCAGTGCTACTGCTGCTCCTACTACTACTTCTACGGCTATTGCTCCGACGAACACGACGACGACTTCGACCACGACCACGACTTCGACTTCTTCTGCTATAACAACGACAGCTCCTACTGCTACTACTGCTACTACTACTACCACTACCACTACCACTACCAGTACTAGTACCACTACTACGACTACGGCTGCGACTTGGTCACTGCGGCTGCAACTACAACTACGACGACGACTACTGCAACTACCACTACCACTACCACCGCCACTATTAAAACATGATACCAGCAATCTTAACAGGAAGAAAAACAAATGAAACGAACAGTAATCATAATCATAATGAAAAGGAAGACTTACACAAGTATTAGTTACAGTGGCATTGCTGATAACATGACCATGCAGACAATAATAATACCCATAGCTGTATACCAACATCATGACGAATAGGACTAACATTAGCATTACCATGAACAGTGCCATTAGCATTAAGGGCACACTCATATACACAGTAACTGCAACTGTAACAACAACAATAATCGCAATAGTCATAACCATTATCGCACTAATGATCATACTTACAACCGGGGAGCATCCCAAATCAATCGTTACAATAACAATGACAACATCGCAATACCATGGCCATGCATACCTGAGCACAACTGATGTTTATCGGCAAGAGCAAGTCAGTTACTCGTCTAACAGCCTGTAGATAGCATCGTATCTGCCCACCTGTGTTCACATCCTTGGGTCTGAATGCCGCGAAGGCAAAGCCCGCGCCTCCACGCTGGTGGTGCTGCCCAAAGGCCGCTTGTAACGCGGGAGAAGAGCTACGACTCTGGAGTATCGTTCCTGAGGCCAGGCACAAACAGGGGGAGCTTCAATTTATCAGCCACCGACTCTATGAACGAACGAACGTTTGACATTCAGAGCAGTCAGCAGTCAACAAGCCAAATCACATCTCAACCGGCTAAGGTACAGTAAGAACACGCTCAATCAACCTCCTGGCTGCCACACTCGGCCAGTGACATATGCAAGGCGGACGCGCCCAGCTTTGAAGTGAGCTGAGCCTAGCCAGCGAGGCTGCTGCAGGACCAAGCACAAACACGGCGATGACAAGGGGTATCATATTATTACTGAAGTACCGGCCATGTTTGGCGAAACGTCGCAGTCGTTGCTCCGAAGGTATATGCGTGGGTGATGATGGACAACCCAGCTACTCTTAGGAAACCTGGGACGTTCCGCTCCCCTGCTCCCGCTCCTCGCTCCTTCTGCTTTTGGCAGAACTCCAGCCTCGGCACGACAGGTGAACTTTGGTAGTTCTCTAAAACAGGGTCCCTTTTTAGGTCCCTAATATAGTACGGCACCCTTATAATAATGACCCTAAAAAGGAGCCTAATTTAGAAAACTACCCACTTTGTACCCCAGGACCTCGATTCACTTGGCTGCATCCGCCAAGGCAAGGGAGCAGCAGATTCCGAGCATGATAGATGATATCAAGCTCTCTTTATGAGCAGGATACATTCCCCAATTACACTCGGTCAAAGGGAGTCCCTACAGAGGGTTGCGGGTTGAAGCTTTAGGGTTTAAGTTGCCGGGGTTTCATGAGCCTCTAAATATTTCGGCCCCTATATTTTAGAACCCGTATAGTAACCCTTATAGCATCCCTTTTCAAGGAACCCTTTAAAGGAACTTAACCCACGCGCCAAGAAGCAGGTCCGTCGAGTCACTGGGGCCTTCCTCCGGCGGTGGATTGCCTGGGCAACATCCTGAATATGGGTGGCTTTAAAGAACTATGGGGTTGTGGTGTGCATTGACAAGAAAAAAGGAATAACTATAAAAACCAGGAAACTCTCAAACCGCAATATGACGATCTCGTCTCAATTTCTGAACTGTTCGACAGGCTGCTTCGAGCCTCAATTTTCCTGAGGGCCCTGCTAGAATTGCTAGAGGATAGCAGGTCCTTCAGCCAGATTCTGCCACAGCCTTTATGCATTTCTGGATTATTCCCGGTTCCGGTGCTGAGGCAAGGCCCTTGGAGGATGAAGCTCCTGCAAGCCCAGAGCAAGGCCATACCCTAAACCAGAAAGAAGCCTTATTTCCAGACTCTGGAAACATACACGGTACTGTCTCGCGTTCACTTTTACTTTGGCTTCAGCCATTGCCCAGGACCCGAGTCCCTAAACTCCCCAAACTGCGGGCCAAAGCTGCCGAAGTCGACCATCTCCAGCTTGAAGACCACGTTGCCAGACTCCGCAGGCACCTAGTCTCAAATGCACTACGAGGGTGGAGAAAAAAACTCTCCTCGGCTACAGCCGCGCTGAAACCCAAAGCCTGGAAGCCCCGAGCCTCAGACGAGCTCGCTCTCTCTCCAGAGACAGACAGACAGACAGACAGACAGACAGACAGACAGACAGAAAACAGAACAGACAGAAAGGACAGACAAACAAACAGGTAGTGAGACAGAGTGAAAAGCCAGAGAGAGCGAGAGAAAGAGCGAAAAAGAGAGAGAGAGAGAGGAGCGGAGGGAGGACTGCTGGGGGTCAATCTCGGGCGCCGGAAGAAGTTGCATGATCCATATACTGCATGATTAGAGCATATTGTGTTGTGTTGTGTTTTTAGGGCGATGTCTGTGTACATGCGATGCGCAGCATAATATGGTACGGCAGAACAAAGTTAGATGAGTATATACATACATACGTACGTACGGACATAGATCTGAAATTGCAGCATACTGAATAATTAACTAATTAAAATACCAAGACAAAGCTCTGTGTGTATATATATATATACAAGGTACATATGCATATATATATATATATATATTTATATTTATATTTGTTTGTTTATGTATTTATTTTGTATATGTATTTATTTATTTTCATATTTACCTTTATTGCATACACTGCAACTAGTCTTCCGGCAATTTACACCAACCTAAGAATAAACACCCGTCTTTGCCGCGCTGCTTCGAGGTTCGGCACACCCGGCACATGCAAAGATGGGATGGGCTTCACCGTAACCAGTGCGACTTCTCCTCTCAGGGCGCGGCTTTATCCTACCGAAAAAACCATTCCGAAACTCCAGAGTATCCATGACCCAGGCGTCCTTTGCGCATGCAAGCACAGGCTGCTTCCAAAGCGTCGCACCTCCAGTTGCGTCGAACTTTCGGTTCACGTCTTCGGTGGGCAGACAATAATTCAGTCTCTACAGATTCTGGTATAGAGCTACTTTGAGTGGTGGATGCCCAATATCTGCCACCAAAACAACGTTGAGAAAAGGTGATTTCACTCATGCTCTGCTTCAGAGAATTTCGACTTACAGAACCTGCGCGATCGTGGGGCCTGGTCTTCCTTCCAATCGTCTCGTCCGAACCAGTTTTTGCTTCTCTATCTCTCTGTCTCTATCTCCGCTGTGTCGGTCTGTCAGTCTCTGTGCTTATTGCACTTGTGGGCGTGTGTCCAGTTCATAGCCTAGTGGCATCTCGCCATTGCCAACGACGCTGTTGACCATGACTTCTTCACTTAACTTCTCCTCCTCGACACGGGGTTCTGTCTGATCGGGAAAGCCTGCTCAGACGTTCGACGGTCGAGCCCAAAATGAAACAGTGACTGACTTCATCCTCAGCAGCTCTCCCAAAGCGTGTGAATACTGTCGCGGCAAGCTCCTGACCAATCGTAGCACTCAGCAACTTCACCTCACATTCGCAAATTTGCCGGACTTCAGGGCTGATAGTATGGCTTGGCCCACAGGGATGCGCAGCCGACCGGCAAATTTGGAAACCGTGAACACGCGCTTCTCTCGGTGCCTCCAGAAGCCCTAAGCACAAGACTGACCTCCAGGTTTGGGCTTGGTTTGCGGATAGCAAGCCGCAGCAAGCGCAGAAGGTTCACATGTTGCCAACTAGGCGCTTTGAGAGACTAAAGACTACAAACGTGTAAAGCAGTCGACATCCATACCACACACTCTTCCGAAACAGTACACCCCGACTGTAAAGGCCTGTAAAGGCCTACACATGAGTATGTACTACGACATCAAGCCGGTAAACTCCTTCGCGGATGGAGATGCTTGACTTAGAACGATAAAAATCGAGAAAAGCGAGAGGGACAGACTTGGGCAGCCAGGTTCCATTATGACCATCGCAAAAAAACCTTTCTCGGATCAAGTCATATACTTGTGCGCATCAGTATACGAATCACTAACCCTCAACCTTAAACCGCAAATGCAATGGTTGGCATCACCAAGGGACCTTGCACCACGTACCATCAAAGCCAGGGCAAAGCCGACTTCGCACCGCCTTGATGGCCTAAGTAAGTGTGCAGTTTGAACTCCCACTGTCGGACTACTCCAGGCCAGGTGGTTCCGGTCGGAAGGCACTCACAATGTTTTGAGTAGCGTTCCCAGCCACGCCTGCATGGTGACTCTGGTGCCGCAGGCAGACATGCCACTCTCGGGCATCCAGAGAGTCACTCTTTCTTTTCACACTAGCTTCCTGGACCAGCAAGGAGACAGCAAAGAAGGATTCATTACATGTTTTTCAGTATGGTGGGGTCCAAAGTCCCGAACATCCAAGAAGGGCTTTCCACAGGGCACTCCTTCAGAACCGAGCTCATGAGTAAACGGATCCTTGTGAGTTTCCAACCCTGAACCTTGGGCGCTCCCCCAACTGCGGCAAAGATGCCTTCTTCATGACTAAGTTCTCTTCCTCAGTGGCTGTGCTTGTGGGCTTTGAACAAGAAGGCGCGACATCTCAGGCCATGTCCAATCACAAGCAGGTCTTTGCATTACATTCTTCCGACCGGTTTTCCAATCCTGTAAAATGCGGGGGTGTGTTGCCATGAACGTGAGACTTACCTTTGCGGAGGTATTCTTAAAGCAATCGGCTGGCGTCAGCTTGGGCAGCGCTAAGTAAATAACAAGTGTTCTAGCCCCTGTGTCACAAATCCACAAAGCAGGTAGACACAGATACGGTTGACACATTCATGATCTATCATTTCATCACTATCAATTTCGCAGTCTCATCGGCACCAGATGAAGAAGCACATCTTCCTGATCTGGCCGGAAGGCCCAGGAGGCTTTCTTGCCGGCATCTTCGAACTCGTAGATCTGCAGCAAGTCCATATGTACCAGCACATCGGCCCTCTCTGGGATGCCCAGCTCCTGCCGCCACGAAACTTCGGCATGTAGTAACAGGGTTACCACAAGCCGGTTCAACTTCGTGCGGTAGCTCTAGTAGATTAGCTAATTCTCTGGCGGGTGTCATTGTTGGGTCCATGTTTTTATACTACTCAGCTACTCAGATTTCCATGTTGCCTGGCCTTGGGGGCTTTATGCTATATGATTGGCAAACTACCCACTGCTACTACTGCCGTCTGCTAGTGTTTTGCATCATGCTTGACTGCTTGCTGTTCCTACTGACAACCCTGTAACTCTATACCTTCGTTAACTTAGGTTGCGCTACGTCTCCTGAGTTCTACAAATTTCCTGACGTTCGCTAGTGCTACTTGCACGTGCACACGTGTCGCATTGTGACGAGTAGGCCTTTCTAACTGCTACAGTGACGAATATGCCATTCGTCGACGGGCTGGACTTCAAACAATGCAGACGCAGGTCGGGTTGGATTGCATCGGCCCGTAGCCAGCTGTAGAAGGAGTAGTAGTAGTAGTAGTAGTAGTAGTAGTAGTCGTCGTAGTTAGTAGCTAGTAGCTAGTAGTTAGTAGTTAGTAGTAGTAGTAGTAGTAGTAGTAGTAGTAGTAGTAGTGGAAGTAGTGGTAGTAGTAGTAGTAGTAGTAGTAGTAGTAGGTGTATGTATAGTAGTAGTAGTAGTAGTAGTAGTAGTAGTAGTAGTAGTAGTAGTGGCAGCAGCAGCTGTCGTCGTCATCGTCGTCATCGTCGTCTTCGTCGTTGAAGTGGTTGTGGTGAACTTCAGCTGTTGTAGCGGTACTATGACCCCATACCTGCTGAAGCCGTCCTGGTCGCCACTGTCACCCGCTGCATAATCGCTGCGACAGGCGAGCTTCACAGTCCTTGCTATGTTTCCGGTTGTACTGGCCTTCGTCATCAGTATCTGAGAAGGGGTACTAAAGCAAACTTGCTTTACTGTTGCGGTTGATTCGGGTTCTTTTTTCGAAATATAGTTCCAGGAGCCCGGAGCGCAACCGCCTGGGGTAGCTGCCGAAAACACAGGTAGTGTTGCCTGGACAGGGGAGCTGGTTTCCTGGACCCTGTAATTAAGCAGAATGGCACAAGACATCTCTTGGCGCCGCTACCCTGAACCCAAAACCCAAAACCCTAAGCCCCAAACCATAAACCTTGAACAAAAACAAGGCAGACTCGACAGACCTCCGGGCTGAAAGTCTTCAGGTCGGGAGGTCTGCGTCTTCATCCACTATAAACCCCAAACAATAGCCTGAACTCTGCGCATTCCGAACGCGATATATATATATATATATATGCACCGTTGCTCCGAAGTCTAGCCCAGGTGCGTGTTGGGCTTCAGGGACAGCAGCGACTTCTGGATGGCCTCGCAGTTGAAACAGAGTCATGGGTTTGAAGTTGTAGTCCAGTCGGACAAGCCCAGAGCTGTGCTTTGGGCTTAGTTCATTGAACCTCCAGGCACTGCAAGCGCCCAGACTTTAGGTAATTTAGGTGGGGGATCTGGCAAAATCCTGTGGCAAGGCTGCTGGCACCAAGCCTAGGACCTAGGAGGCACGCAGCTACAAAGACGCGATTATACCTGGAAGGCCTCAACCACTGGGAAGGGGAAGCACTAGAGAAACAGGACATGTGCACGGACTGATACCGATCCGTCCTTCGAGCAAAGAATCTCATTCATGCTGGGGCTGGCCATCCTCAGCAGAGCTTCGTGGACATGGCTTTTGGAGCCGATTGCGTGGCCGAGGTGCAAGGATGGCTGAGGCTCTCGTGGGACGAGGGGTCAGGAGAAAGACCAACAGCCAAGAGTCCGGAAATCGATGCCCACCCGCTTCTCGAGCACCTGCAGTGCTGCCCTGAAGGACGTGGATTCAGCAAGATCTTTGAATCTACAACTGCATCATGCTATCGTCCAGAAGACTGCCCGTAGACCCCACTACATCTAGCCCATGTAAGTGAAGGCTGCCGAATGCTAGAGTCCCATTCCCACTCAACCTATTTGGGGGGAGGAACCAGTGTGAAAAGCAACAACAATAAGACTACTGATAAGTATCATTAACATAGTAATACAAAATAGCCAAACAAATCACAGCCATCCTCCTCTACATTATGCAATACGAGGTAAGACCAGCCTCGCCGGACGGCAGTGACAGCACATAATTTATCTGCACCTGGCCAGGTGTCGTCGTCGAAGCTTAGGGTGTCATGTGCTCTTAAGGTGCTCTGAATATCCAAAGGATAGCAAGGCTTAAGATTCACGGGCTCCATCGGGGCCTGAAACACTCGCAGCTGTGCTACAATTTGTGTTTTCCGTATTTTGGCCTTGGGGGTGGGGTGGGGTGGATGAGCGGGTGGGGGTCAGGGACCAAGTCGACCTCGTCAGTAACTTTCGGAGACGGGCCGTAGTCATCGCCCTCCTGCATAGCAACACAGCGAAAAGCTACAAAAGCACCAATGCCAAGCAGCAATGCCTTGTTCATGTTCCAGGCAATTCTGAAGCGAAGAGTGTGTAGGTGAAAGTAGCTCCGTAGGTAGGTCGGTCAGTCGGTCCGGTTGGTAAAAGATGACATGTATACAAAAAGGTACACACACACATATAACTGTACTACGTAGTATGTGCAGTTTAAACACTAGGCGTGAGTAAACCAACCTGCATGGAGCAATGCACTCAGATATCGCGTGTACAGTCTTAAATTTGTGGTACATACACACACACAGAGACATACATATATATATATATATAGGTGTACGACTCAGGAGAAAGGGAAGGAGAGAGAGAGAGAGAGAGAGTGTGTGTGTACGTGTCTGCCTCTGTGGGATCTCCAACTCCGGCTAAGTGCTCCCTTGTTCCTTAGGCTTCGACTAACTCCTTGAAAATAGATGCTTCGATACACCGGTCAGCGGCAGGTTTAGATTGGCTGAGCCCAAAGATGTCCGACTGCACCCCAGAGTTCGCCCAAAGGAGTGCCACGTCCTCCAAAATAGTCTGCACCACACCGCCATCCCCTTGGCCAAACAGTCAGCATTTCGGAGAATCATGTCGACGGCTATGTCACAGCTGCTAAGAGATACTAGTCAAGTTATTAAGCATTGTACCCTTTACCAGTTTGAAGCTAAACGAAAACTATTTTTCAGCAGTGGCCAAGAGATTCCAGATCACCTCAGCCGTTTCAGCTTCCTATCTCGCTGCCTCGCCTAACGCGGCTCTTCGATGCCGAGTCACCAAGACGTATATAGAGTAGAGGGCTTTCGAGATGTATAGGGTTTACGGTTCAGGGTTTGGGGGGGGGTGCATCGAGGTGTTGAGAGGGCCGAGCCCTTACGTGCTTCTGTTCGCTGCCAAGGGCTGCCGCGCCAAGGCGCCGAAAAGGTCGGTAATGCTTCTGACAGCAACCAGCTCTATTTCGAAGAGGACGTCCTGCAAGGGCACAAGCAGAACTAACGAATCAGATCGAACATCATTCAGTTGGCGGCAGCTGCTTTTGCTGAGATCGTTCACACAGAAACCAAACTGCCACTCCGAGGAACATGATTGATACTACCAGCAACTTGACCCTGATCATCGCCACGGCTTGAGCATTTGCAGTAGCAGCCGGATACTGACGATGATGCGATGGCGGTGATGATGGTGGTGGTGGTGGTGGCGGATGGAGTTGGCATATGACGTGGAAGCCAAGTAGACGAATATTATGCCGGTAAGCATCATGACGATGCGATCGTGATGTGGATGAGGTCTGTATGTTGGTCAGGAAGTAGCCACATCCTGTAGCAGCTAATAGTACTTTAGAGCCGGAGAGGAAGCGGGACAAACTCCAACCCACTTTCTATCTACGCCTGCAAAGCAGCTGCAATCGTGGAGGGTCAAGAAGGTTTCCCTCTCTGAAGCAACCCCTGGCGGGCAAAATGCAAGAATAACCCTAAGAGCAAAGAAAACATGCAAATGGTCCCCGGGCCGCCGCCTGGCCGTCGTCTGGAAGCTTCTGTCGGAATCGATCCGGCCCTCCTGAGAGGTACATCTCCTCAGCCGATATGCAACTCCACTGCATGTCGGGAGTATGGCTTAAGAGAGGGGCCTTTCGCTTGCACAGCTGTGGCGAAATGGTTCACTATCGGATGGTGAGTCTTCCCGATTGCTGCGTTACGTCGCAACTGTTTGCGACAAAAAGCAAAGCAAAGGTCCAAGGATGCTTGTGTGTGCAACCAAGTCTCTGGCACCGTGAACTTCGAAGTCTCGCCCTGGCAACATCCCACACTTCCATGGCGATCGCAACATGCGGATTCGACGCAGGTCCGACAAAAGCACGGCAGCTGTAATCCCAAACACCCTTGCTGAAGGATTTGACAGATCGACAGAACCATTTTCCACTGTTTTCTGCCATGGCTGGATTCGAAGTAACCCTTGACTCTACCCACTCACTTGATCAGGGTCTCCAACATGTGAAAGCTCAGGCATCCGTTACAGTAGTCTCTTGCAGTGTCTATGTCTCTCTAGGTATACCTCTCTATACACTGTAGGTACTGCTCTTACAGAGAAGAAGCCAGTTGTATGCGAGAACGTGTAGGTCCATAATATGTACATACATTGACATGTACGGCTGTTTCAACATCAAGCGTGTACTATACTCGTCTATACTCTACGCAGGTGGCACGTATCCGGCCTTCTTCATAGTGGCCACTACGCGGTCCCAGGCCTCCATGACCTCCCGGCTTGCAACGAAAAGAAGTGCAGGAGCACTGAGCTGCTAACTAAGGCTGGGTAGCATGCGGGAAAACCTTCTCCTGCCCTTTCAAGACGTGAAAGATGGCAATAACGTCAAAATTCACATGTGTTGCTCGACACGAGAGCATGCTCTGCAGCTCGTGTAACAACGGCACGAATGAAAGAGTCCTAACAAGAGAGAGCGAGCGAGAGAGAGAGAGAGAGAGAGTGAGAAAGAGAAGCTGGCATGCTGTCATCACGCTGGGCTTTCGTCTGGAGTCTGAAGACCATGCCCGGGCACCTCGCCACGGCCCAGCGTGAAGCGCACCCCATCGGAGGTGTCCACCGTGTCCACCGGCCAGTTGTTCACCACGGCCACGTAGCGAATCTGGACCTCGCTGCTACCAGTAGGAAAAGTGAGCCTGCACTATTGTGTTCTTGTGACTTAGCCGTTCGCAGGATGCAACGATCTAACAAGCAGTTATACCCAGCCTTGGAATACTTTCAAGACCTACGTGCAACCCGAATGCAAGCGCGTGCCCAGTATCCGACATCTGCCGAGCAAGACCAATCGATTCCTGCCCACCCAGCCCACCTCATCTCCAGTCTTCGGTGCACGGGCAGTGTATGCCGCTTTTGTCACCTCGGTTGGACCATGTGCGAGGGACACCCTAGATGGGTGCGATGACGTCCAACTGAACGTGTGGCTGGTAAGTAAATGCATGCGCCAAATGCCTGCCACAGGTACCGCCCCTCTTGCAGCCCACGTCACGACCTCTTTCTTGATGTCCGCGGGCAGATCCTGGCAACAGCTTCTGCATATTCCTAGATTATCCTAAATTCGAGACGTTCCTCCTGCTGCTGCTGCCCCAGCACAGCCTTAGAAGCACCACCACTATGCTGCTACGTAGCATGGAACGAGGGCCTGAGTGCCAGAGTGAAAAGCCTAGTAACCTAGTACTTGACCTCGTGCACTGGATGGTCCAAAAAGAATAATGACCGTCATCATGCATGCGACCTTGATGCAGGAAACCGTGTCTCTTGTTGCTACCTGTTTGGGAGTGACGATGCTAGTCTTCAACCGAAGGACTGTGTCTTGACGGAAGTTCACACTCACACAAGGAGCCCACCAACGGGGACCCCTCAAAGGCAACCGTCCCGTCACACTGACATGGTCTCCACTGCAGCCCGGTCCCAAACAACTTGCCAACCTGCGAGTAACAGACGAGTCAAGCCCTGCAAACACGAGTGGGCTCTCCTCTTCCGAGCTCATGGGCTCCAGCAGGGCGCAGGGCGGCAAAGCTCTCTCAGACTCTTCAGTTGAAGCTTTTTCAGAAATCCTTGTGCTCCTATGGATCCGGAAGCTAAAGCGTCGAGACTAGGCCTGACCCTTCTTAGGGTGATGAAAAGGCGGGTGATGAAGTTAGAGACTCAAGAGGTGTAAGGTGTAAGGGCTTCAAGATAAGCCCAAGTTTGAGGGATGCCTCATCTCTGTCATAGTACTGCCAGGCATCGCAAGACCATGGAGTAGAGAACAGCTGCAGGACATGCACAGGAAAGCTATTCAAGCACAACTGCAAATGCCGGTCCGACTCACTCCGCAGGAAAGTATTTTACGACCGGACTCTAAGGGGAGCTGCTGCGGCATAGCTCAAATGTGCATGATGGCTGCTCATGTCTGGCTTCTGTTTGGAACTTTTCACAAGCTCGACTCCCGAAGACTGGACTCGACTCAACAAGGCAATATCCTCCACCCCTTCAGTCCCGCAGGTCCGAGCCAATTGTGCGCTGTACACACGTGCGCATCTGCGTGTATATATATATATATATACATATACATATGTATGTACGTATATCTCTGTGTGTGTGTGCGCATACAATCCATCCATCCATCCATCCATCCATGCACCCATTGCATGCATGCATGCATGCATACCGACATACATACATACA